>LPNX010930987.1:260247-279470 GCA_001517045.1 Pseudotsuga menziesii | reverse complement strand
TAGATCGCTGCCTCTTTTCTCATTTTCAGCCCCTGAAAATTCTCTGAAAACAGCTCAAAATTTCACTGAGAAACAATTGAAATCGGCTCCTGGAACCATCGTTCCTTTCGCAGAATCGAATCTTGGGAGCATCAGCACACCCGCTGAATCGGCTCCCACATCAATCTCCCAGCCGCAACGTCGGCTCCCTACTTCGATTTCCCAGCCGCAACGTCGGCTCCCACTTCGATCTCCCAGCCGCAACGTCGGCTCCCACTTCGATCTCCCAGCCGCAACGTTGGCTCCTTGGAAGCTTCAATCCTTCCGACGTCCGCTCTTCCTTGGACGAACTTTCCTCATCAGGCGTCGGCTGAATCTCGAAACATCGGGCGTCGGATCATTCTCCCTTCCGATCGTTCCGACACTTAGCCAAATTTTCGATCTCCCTTTGGCGTCGGCGATCGGACGACTCTTGGATCGGACGCGGGATTGCTCCGCCATCCGCAACGGCGGACGTTTTACTTTTCCAAGTATTCCGCAACGGCGGAAGTTCACTTCCTTCAACGGCCCGACCGTTCCATACTTAGCCGGATTTTCAAAATTCTTCTGCGGCGTCGGCGATTGGATGGATCTTCAAACTCTCCGCGGCGTCGGCGATCGGACGGATCTTCAAACTCTCCGCGGCGTCGGCGATCGGGCGGATCTCGAATCGGATGAGGGATCATTCCGCCATCCGCAACTGTTGGAGGGGAAGATCGTTGTCTCACCCGCAACGACGGAGGTTAACTCCGTGAACCCTTCTGCAACAGTCGGACGGGGAACTTCACCCACTCGTCCGCAACGGCGGACGTTGACTTTGTCAGTCCCTCCGCAATGGCGGAATTCCACTTCCTCCAGTGGTCCGACCGCTCAAAACTTAGACCGAAATTCAAAATTTCCCCTTTGTCGGAGATCGGCTCCATTTCTATGTCGGCGGTCTAACCCTTTTTCCATCCGCAATGGCGGACTGTTAAATGCCAAATCCTTCCGCCACAGTGGAAGTCCCTCTACTATATTCTCCGATGACCCAACTGTTCAAGCACTTGGCCGATTTTCTGAATTCGTTGCTGCTCTGCTGAACAGAGAAGGTAATTCTACCTTCTGTCACTGCATATTCTTGGCCCAAAGAGGCCCATTGCTGCAACCATGGCGCTCTGATACCATTTTGTCACGTCCCCGTCCCTCAACCGACGAAGAGGACGCGATGAAAACATCAACACAGCTGGGAAAAACGCCCCATGAACATAATCAAATGAAATCAATGCTGGAATTAAGCATACACAGATGCATTTATCTTCAATCATACAGTGGAAGCAAACACACACATTCCAGCAATCTCCATGTTCATTATAATTCATTTAACATCAATATAAATTACAGAGCTGAAGTAAATAGCAGTACTTATCTTTGATGAAGAATTCACCCGCAACCAGCTACGTCGCTGCAACGTTCCACCCAACCATAGGCCAGCTTGCTCATCAATCTCTCAGCAACGCTGCCACCCCCGAGCTGGGCATGATTCCTCCGGAATAAGGGTCAATTGCAGGCTTATACATAGCCAAGGGAACATAAACAACCAACCAACATAGCTGGGTTTCACAGGCTTTCAACAAACAATCCAAGCCAGCACAATCCAAGGCTCAACCACTGCATACCAGCAGCCATAACAACTTCATTCACGACTCTGTGAAGAAGCATAACAACTGGTGACAGTCCCAAACAAAGGGTGAGACACCACTCCAGCCTACAAGGCAACTTAGAGCTGGTTTTGGCCCTATCGTGGCCAAAACAACCCAGCTGCAACCCAAACAGGGTACTTTAGCAGCCCAAACACACAATGAACATTAACACAAATCGCAGACCACAATGGATAATCAACAGTACTCCTAGCATAGCCACAGACCACAATAGAAAAACAGCTCACTCCGAAAACCCAATGGCCCAAAACCCAGTTGGTCACCACAGCCAACAAAAACGTGGGGAAATCAACAGCCCCAAAACACAATCCGTGAGCATGGCTCACAACATGGGAAGATGGCCCCGAACAGTCTGTGCACGAGGGAACTTACACCAGCCCACAAAACGCAGGAGAAAACATACCCGATTCTACTTGTGGAAATCGTGAATGACCACTGAAAGGCAGCTCCTTTCCCAGCTGCGTGAGAACTAGCAGCACAATGGCCTGTGCGTGAGGAAAATCAGACTCGACCCCTGCGTGAGGGAGAACAGCTCCGCATATGCACGCGGATGAACACACAGCCGAAACGGTGCGCGGATGAGGAAGCTGAACCTTTGCCGCGTGAGGGAGAAATTCCTGCGCATGAATTGAACAACAATGGCTCCACGTGAGGGAGACGAACCAGCCAGGGAAGAGTGCGTGAGGGAGAAGAATGGCCAACGTGGGTGGAGTGGGCAATTGGGTAAGGCTGACATCCTCCCACAACCACCACCACTTCAGCAATAAATGCCCTCAGCCATAACTCCTCAACCACCAGCTGAGCATTAAAGAGGTTGACAAGGTTGGATGAGACAAAGGTGACAAACAACAAAGGTGATAAAACATGGGTTTTTCCCCCATAACCAAGGTTTGACATCCCCCACCCCTTATCCTTTGGAACCATGCCCTTTTCATTCAACGTTGCACTGCCGTAGCTAGTTGTGGTTTAATTAATTGATGTGCGGGTTTACATGATGCCACATTAAAATGTTCCGGATAGCACGACATACCATCGGCAATTATCCCCATTGCCGAAACATACACACCAAAATCGATGGTGGGGCTTTTTCCTTGAGCTCCTCACCACGATTAATTACAATATATACATCATGCAAACGGGGTCAAAACCGGGGACGTGACATACAAATGAACTGGTCACTCTTTCTCATGAACCAGTTGACGGAGGACGCAATGCTAGTGCAGGTGGGAAAAATACCATTCACATATAGTTGGATACTCATCTTGATTGCGTTAGTGGCTTGGATGGAGCTAGAGGACTACCAAGCAATGGATGTAAAAGAGATAGAAGTATGTAAGGGTGCACAATATCAAAATCTATTATGGCTGAAAGAACCTGGAAGATTGATAGATTGTGTGATCCAATTTCGGATCTATTGGGAAGCGTTGCAGGAAGCCACAGTAAAATTTCCAATATTATATGAGGAAGCCACAGAAAAATATCAAAGGATTGCGCGATTTTCAATTGGACCACACATAATCCATGTACAAGCACAACGTGACCCAGACATGCAATGGTTGTCGACACCGTATAAATTGTCTAATGAAGAATTGGAGGTGATGGTTAACGATTGGTTTACAAAATGGCGAGAACCAGTCAGTTTGGAAGAGGTGTCGATGGGACCCCCGACGGATGCACCTACTGATCCTGTGCATGAGGATGACCAGCAAAGTCAACATGAGTCCGATGAAGAATCATCAACATATACACCCACTGACCTAGAATTAGAGTGCATGTTCAATGAATTAATAACAAAGTGTCACATGAAGCAGGGTGCGAGTAGTAGCCCCACGTCAGTAATGGAGGCGTAGTTGAAGCAGCTTATCAAGGAAGTTGAAAATGACACAGATGTGGCAACAAAGGAAATGATGAAATCTGCGCAAGCGAGATTCACAGAGGTAAGAATAAAAATAGATTCATTATATGATGTTGTCTTGAAGAGAGCACCAGAAAACACGATTGTGCAAGATTTTGCGTCAATAAGCACTGAGTCAAGGGTTAGGAATGTTCAAATTCCCCTGACTGTGATTATCACAAGAAGAGAAGACTTGAATACCTCGCTGAAATAGTTGCAAGACATATCATTGGATATCAACGTGTTGTCCATGCAGATGTTGGTACATATGGAACGAGTTTCCATCCAAGAGTTGGTAGACATGCAAAAAGAAGTCAGTGATCGGTACTTGCGGTCGCACGAGAAGGAGGATAAAGTGCAGAAAGATGTCGAGGAACTACAACAATAAAAGGATAATTTGATGGAAGAGAAAGTGTAGGAAATTGAAGCACTAAAGAAAGTGCAAGATGAGCTGAGGGTGAAGAGCACTACGGAAATCACAGAGCTAAAGAAGGAGCAAGATCGCATTGTTGTTAAGAAGGCACATATTTTTTATAGTAGAGTCAATCTAGAAGAAGCAGTTGTGGATTCCTATCAGTATGTCTTAGAGAGAACCGTGTATCTAGATACGATGGTAAGAGCACGTCGACTCGAAGCTGTTATTTTGAAATTGCAGAGTGAGAACAACATTTTGGAGGCTTTGGTGCATGATCCGGATTTATGCAGGAACGCAATAGAATACACAAATAACCATAAAAAAAAATATGCAGTGGAAATAACACTTCATTTCATTAATCAATAACTAAAACTTGTTTACATACAGAATGGAAATAAACTAGCTAGAGTGCTGGTAGCTTATCTCTGAGAAGAGATGTGGCGGCTACATGCCTCTGAACTCTATGTTACAATGAGGCTCGAAGGCCTATATATTATTGAGAAACAATGGAAACCCTACACATCCAAAAACCTAACCCTAGGAGGTGAAACACCTTAATGTGGGCCTCGTTGGGTAACTTGGTACATCAATTTCCCGGGGTTATAACTTTAGCATACTACTTCCGTTTGACGCGCATGATACATCGTTAGAAATATCTATTTAAGGACTACATCCATAAATAGTAAATATTGAGTTTGGAATAGACTCATATTTTCCTGAGCATTCGATGCCAAAAAAACGTCGTTTAGGGCCTCAAAATGGCTCCAGAAGTTTAGTACCCGAAAACTGCCAAAAATAGTAAATTGTGCTACAATTAAGGAAACTAGAAAACTAAAAGAAATAGTGGTGGGGGTCCAAGAGGAATAGGTGGGTGGCCACCAATATCCTCCTGGATCATTCCTCCCCCCTTAGGAAGCAATGGTCCCCATTGCGTTGAGTTCCTCCATGAGATGAGGAAACTTCTATTGAACTTGGTACCCGGTGAGCCACTTTCCCTGGTGAAAGAGTTGACCTGCTTTGACAACTCAATATAGCTGGATCTTCTACTGGTGAGTGTTCTTGATCTATGTGTCCATAATCCAATCAGTTGTGGCTTGTTCCATGCAGTCGGGATTTAACTCTGTTGGTGTGAGTTGTTCTGCCATGTCTGATGTGTCTAGTAGAAGTGGAAAGTAGGGCTGAAGGCGGTCCACATTGAACACTGGGTGCAGACCAAGGAATGGTGGAATAGTGAGCTCAAAGGCATTGTCCCTGATAGCCTTGGTGATGGTGTATGGCCCATATCAGAGCGGGCGAAGCTTGCGGTGGGGTCCAGTGAGGCGCTCCTTCTGTAAATGTAGCCACACTTTGTCACCCACCTGGAAGTTGTGTTGCACCCGATGTTGATCATGTCATTACTTGTACTTAGCATTGTATCTGTCCAATATTTCATGAACCTGTTGGAAAATGTGTTGAATGCACTCAATGAAGCTACTTGCCTTGGAAACTTTAGACTAGATATGAGTTGAATCAGCCTGAGTAGCTGCAAATGGCATGGCTACGTCAATGGGACATAGTGGCTGGAATCCCAAGCCCACCTGAAAGGGGCTGTGGTTGGTTGAGCTGTGGAGGGCCCGGTTATAGCTATGTTTTACATAGGGGAGGCTCTCATCCCATGTGCATGGATGCTTTGAGTTGTACATGCGCAAAATGTGTACGATCATCCTGTTGATGACCTCTGTCTGACCATCAGTCTGGGGATGGAAAGCTGTGGACTTTGTGAGATTCGTGTCTATCATTAACCATAGGCTAGACCAGAATGTACTAAGGAACCTACTATCCTGGTTTGAGATTATATACTGTACCAAAGTGTACCCACACTCGTTCAAAGAAGAGATTAGCAGTGGCTTCTGCTATGAGATTCTTCTTGCAGGCCACCATTATGGCCATCTTTGAGAATCTGTCAACGACCACAAACACACAGTCATTGCCGTGCTTAGTAGAAGGAAGAACTGACATGTAATCCATGGAGATGGATTCCCAAGGTTGACTAGGGGTAGGCAATAGAGTATAGAGGCCTTGCTTCTTGATGGATGGTTTGGCAATGGTGCAGGCAGTGTAGGATCGGATGTACTTCCTGATGTCCTATTGAAGGTTCAGCCAATAAAAATACTTTTGTAGTACTGCCACTATTTTCTCGACCCCAAAATTCTCAGCGACCCGACTGTAGTGCACTTCCCAAATCATCTTGGCACGCTCGCTTGAAGGAACACAAAGGTGTCCCATGTGACATAGTAGTACATCCTTGAGGTGAAATTTTGGAACTTGGTTTCCCTCCAAGAGCGTCTAGTATGTGTGGCCGAATTCTGGATCGCTCTTGTAGAGAAGTGGAAAATCAGAAGTCTCGTGCCCACAAGAGTTGAGCACGGTCGTTATCGCCACGATTGGTGGTCGGCTGAGGTAGTATGCAACATTATTGGTGCTTCCCTTCTTGTACTTGATGTTCAAATGAAACTGTTATAGATATGTGGACCACTTCTGATGGTGATTGTTCTGTAACTTCCCTTGTGTCTACATGAACTACAAGGGTCAGTGGTCTGTGTGGATGATCGTTTCCTTCCCCAAAATGTAATGCTTCCATTTCCGGCAAGCCTGTACAATGGAATACATATCTTTGTCATAAGTGGGATATTTGCAGACTGTGTTTAACAGTGTCTCACTGTGATATGCCACTGGATGCCCTTGTTGAGTAAGGACTACCCCAATAGCATAGTCAGAGGCATCTGCCTCGATCTCAAATGGTTGTTGCAAGTCTAGTAATGTGAGCACTGGGGCACAACATAGGCGATGTTTCAATTCTGCAAATGCCTTCTGTTGAGTTTTTGACCAAAAAATTTTTCTTTCGCTCCTCCCTTGGTGACTTGACTCAAGGGCCAAGTGATATGAGAGAATCCCAACATGAACCTGCGGTAGAAATTAGCAAGGCCAAAAAAGATGCGAAGCTCTATTAGAGTAGTTGGGGCTGGCCAATCCCGAATGACTTGGATCTTGGTTGGATCCACATGTACCCCACAATCATCAATAATGTATCCCAGATACTGAACCTGGGTCATGCCAAAAGTGCACTTGTCCAACTTGGCACACAACTTGTGCTACCGCAATGTTTGGAGGACCTATCGGATGTGGTGGAGGTGCTCTTCCCAAGTCTTGCTGAAGATCAGGACGTCATCCAAGTACACTACTGCAAATGAGTTGGTGAATGGCTGCAAGATGTCGTCCATCAGTCTCATGAAGTTTGCAGGAGCATTCATCAGCCTGAAAGGCATAACCAACCATTCGAAAAGGCCCTCCTTGGCTTTGAAGGAATTCTTCCACACATCAGTTGGCTTGATCGGTACCTGGTGATACCCGGACTTTAAGTTGATCTTGCTAAAATATTTTTCCCCTTTAAGCTGTTCCAGGAGGTCATCAATCCATGGGATCGGGTACCTATTCTGGACAGTGATCTTGTTCAGCACCCGATAGTCAATACAGAGTCTCCAAGTCCCATCCTTTTTCTGTACCAACATGATCAGGATCCCACAAGGCAATGAACTTGGCCAGATGTGACCCTTCTACAGCAACTCCTGAATTTGCCTCTTGATTTCATCATTCTCCAGAACAAAGCAGCGATAGATCAGTCCATTGGGCAGCGGTGCACCTAGGGTCAGATCGATGGGGTGATTGACCTGACAGTGGAGAGGCACCCCGGTGGGTGAGGTGAATATGTCTCGGTACTCCTCCATGACCTTGTCCATTTGTTTTTGTCATGCAGAGGGGCCTTGTCTGGAGGTTGTGGCCATGATCTTCTTATTTCCCTGAGGGCGGATCATCAAGAAAACAAACTTCTCGGTTTTGGAAATGAGCTTACTGCATTGTTTTGCAGTAACGAAAGAGATAGCGGTAGGGGGTGGTACCTCTAGGATCCTGTACAAATTATTTCCCAATGTAATAATAACAATGCGAGGCTGGGACTCATACACAGCATGTCGCTTCCATAAGTATGGTTGACCTAATAATACATCACAAAAATCAAGAAGAGCAATATCACATAATACCTCATCGGTGAAGGGCTTGATGCTATAGGGAATGCGGCACTGCTGGCTGACGCGAAGATCTCATCCTTGGTGAAGCCACCTGATGGTGTACGGCTGCAGGTGTGTTGTGGTCAGCAAACCCAACTGATTCATGACCTCTACTAAAATTAGGTTCTTTTGGCTCCCACTGTCGATGATGAACTGTAGCGGGGAACCCTTTACCCACATCTGGGAGTGGAAAAGACGCTCCTCCTCCTCTGAATCTCTTGGTTCTTCCTTTTGGATATTCATGGTGGCAATGGTGGCGTTGGGCTCTGCATCGATAATCTTATATCCTCTGTCATTCCCCTTCTTGGGTTCAGATTCAGTGTCATATTATGCATCTAATTCAAAATCCTTTATCTCAGCCACCAGTGACTGCTTATCCCGACACTCACTTGTGTTGTGAGTGGGGCTCTTATGGAACTCGCACCACTTTCCCACTTCCTTCTTCGGCTTTGCAGTGTTGCTCTTTGCTTGCAGCTTTGGCAAGCTTTCTTGAGTTTCCATGCCTTGGCTATGTCCTTGGTTCTGCGTTTTGGGGGCACCTTTCCCTTGCTTCTGATTCGCAGATCCAAAGTCTCACTTTTTATGTTTGAATTTTTGCTCAATTTTGGCGGCATACCGATATGTCGTACCAAGCGAGGAGATGTTGAGGAACTCCATTTCCTCCTAAATTTATCTGTGCATACAAATACGGTTCTTCAGCACCAAATTTTTCTCTGAATCTTTGATACCCAACTTGGTACGCAGGGTATGGAATAGATTTGTCTGCTCATGCACATCTTGATCTCTTTGTTGTCGCAGTGTAGTCCGTTGGATGTACTTGTCCTCATAGCTCCCCACCGGATAATATTGTCCTTTTATGGCATCTTGGAAAGAATTCCAAGTGGGTACGGCTGAGAACAAAGAGGGTTCCTCCTCATCCTTTCTCTCACAGTAGGTTTCCCACCAGTCCTTGACATGGGGGGCGGCTTTGAGTAGAGAAAAAGTAATCTTTTCTCGGCCAGAAAAGTCATGAACCGAGAAATATCCTTCTAATAGATTCAACCATTTATCTACGGCATCTGCATCTATTCGACCATCAAATATGGGAATTTCAAAGTTTACTTGTACCTTAAAAGGGGTTGCACCTCCAGAGTGGCTACTAGATGCAGATGCACCGCCAGTGGGAAGTCGTTGAAGGATCTGGGTGAAGTTATCCATCATCACGTTCCTTTGTTTTCAAGCCTCCTCGAGCAACATTTTGATAGGATCTTCTGCGCCCTCATATTTCTTTTCATCCCCCATGGGTGGCCATCGAGATTTGCAAGGCTGATCTTGCAAAGGTTCAACCAGATCGAGCCCTAACTCTTTATACCCTGCCCTCGTTGGGGACATGCAAAGAAGGATCGAGAAAGAGAAGATTGCTCTGATACCACTGATCCAGATTTATGCAGGAACGCAATAGAATACACAAATAACCATAGAAACAAATATGCAGTGGAAATAACACTTCATTTCATTAATCAATAACTAAAACTTGTTTACATACAGAATGGAAATAAACTAGCTAGTGCTGGTAGCTTATCTCTGAGAAGAGATGTGGCGGCTACATGCCTCTGAACTCTGTTTTACAATGAGGCTCGAAGCCCTATATATTATTGAGAAACAATGGAAACCCTACACATCCAAAAACCTATCCCTAGGAGGTTAAATGCCTTAATGTGGGCCCCGTTGGGTAACTTGGTACATCAATTTCCTGGGGTTGTAACTTTAGCATACTACCTCCATTTGACTCACATGATACATCGTTAGAAATATCTGTTTAAGGACTACATCCAAAACTAGCAAATATCAAGTCTGAAATGAAATCATATTTGCCCGAACATTCGATGCCAAAAAAACGTCGTTTAGGGCCTCAAAACGGCTCCGAAAGTTTAGGACCCGAAAACTGCCAAAAATAGTAAATTGTGCTACAATTAAGGAAACTAGAAAACTGAAAGAAACACTGGTGGGGGTCCAAGAGGAATAGGTGGGTGGCCACCAATTTCCTCTTGGATCAATGCACCTAGCCATGCCACCAGAGAAAATAATAGCACAAAAGAGAGAAATTGAAGATCTAGCAACACAACTCGATGAGATGGAGCAGGAGGCCAAGAAAGTGACAGATACAACCACATAGAGCTGAAGAAGCATAGTGGAGGATGAATAGCTAGCACAACTGACCACACAGTTGTAGGAAGCAGAAGGGCAACTAGTGACCTTGAAGACATCGCTGAGAGCGATTCCACTGATGGTTCAGGTCATGCGATCTGTAGAGATGAAGGAGTTGCAGCAACGCGTTGGGAAGGCCTAGGAGTGTCATCGAAAGAGCACTGAAAAATTAGATGAGTTTTAGGATATCGGTGTACAGCTTTCAGGTAAGGAACTTACTGCATTACAGGCGGCACAAGAAGGAAAAAAGGATATCGCTAAGAAAATGGCTTAGCATCCAGTCACACATGATCTGACGGTGAGCCATGTGATATCAGATAGAGTTAAATCACAGGTGATGGAGATTACTCAACAACATGAATATTTCAAGATCAAGATTAATGAGTACACCATCTCCAGCTAGTGTGGATCGAGGGCAAGCCACAAGATTCTTTTGGGGGCATGTTGGCAAGGAGTTTGGATACATTAGTTGTGCAGCATCGTGGATGCCGCACAAGCTCAAAGACACTGCGCAAGTGGAAGATGGTGTGCAAAGTGGAGAATATAATATTTTATATATTTTGTGTCACCTTTTGTAGTTTTGGACCATATTTTGCATATATTGGTCATTATTTTGTAGAATCAGTTAAGAGTTAGTTAGGAAATTGTCTAAGTGGACCTTGAATGTAAAAGCGTAAGCCTATAAGTAGATGTTGAATCGCAAGTGTTATTGATCACAATGGCAAGTGTTAATTATCTTATCTAGGATCATCCTTTAGAAAGTAAAGAATATCTTTGAGTATCTGAACTGATATTTGTTGATCTATGAACTATGATTTGGTGCAGAAGTAATATGAGAAGATGGAAGTTGATCTGAATTCTTGTGTTCTTTATTGTTTTACTCTTTTTTCTATTTTCTGCGACTCAATGATGAATGTTACTTGAATCCATGACATGGATCTATGCAATGTTTTCTTTATTTAGATGATGTTATCTTGTTGGATATGTTTGCACATCAGTATGCTTACTGCAGTTGTGATTGAACGATGTGATCTGTTGAAGAATGATAATGAATGGTTATGTGAATGCATATGTTGAATGATCTGGTAATATTGTTCTAAGCTATTAATAAGATGTCACATTGTTCTCCCCTATTCTGTGGAAACTTGGTTCTATCAATTCTCCCTCGAACATCTCGAGTGAGACCTCATCCACTCTATGGGTGTTTCAGGATAGGGTAAAACTTGTCTAGGCTGGTGCTCAGGGAGATCACGGTGGTTTGGTCATCGACGGAGTCGGAACCCCTATAGATTGGTTTTGTTGGATGGTTTTGTGTCAATATTACATAAATAGTACATCCCTTATAGGAAAATCGAGTTATGTGGAGACAACTCATAAATCTCAAAAAGGATGACTTACCAAAATATAGCAAAGCCCCATAGGTGGCTAAAGCACTTCCCAAATCTATCAAGGACCTCACGAATTGGAAAAATAATGAGTGATTTGTCAAGGGATATGGAAAAGCATGCTAATCTTGGAAAATGGACAGAAAGTCATGAAGGATGGGTTGGAAACAAAAGAACCCAGTTTCCTATTTTAACTAGCTTTACCTTATCCACAGAAAAGCAAAATTAAGCAGAATAAATAAGAATCTGCTATAAAGCACTGTTACTAATTCTAGGATTCAATAAAGTGGTCAATATCAACCTAGAATTGGAAATAAAGCATGTAAGATAAGTAACATTGCATAAGAGACCAATGAGGAATCAACTAGTGAACTTGGGATTTGTATAGTCTTAGGATTATTCAGAGGTATAGTAGATGGTATGGATGGTGGTATTATATGTTTCAAGACATGCATATCATCCTGCAAACAATCTTCTAAATCAGGTATATAAGCTTGTGAGGAAGAGCTGCTCAAAGACAAGTCAATATCTAATGAAAAATCACAATTTTGGGGAGATGAATCTAGTAGACTGAGAGGAGTATTATCAAAGAAAGGATATGATATTTATGATTCTGATATATCATATACTAAATATATATTAGGAACATGATAAAATTATATAAATCTAGCACTCTAGGCATAAGTTATATCACCTCGGAACTACACACTATGATATTGTTCTAAGGAATCAATTTGCTTTTCTAGTTCATCTGGAACTTCGATCTTGTGATTCTCAAGAAGCTGAGACATGATTCCCATATTATTATTGAAACACTTTTTATTTGAATGAAAAACCTTGATGCAATAAGAACACTTCGATGTGATCCCTTTCTTCTTACCCTTCTTTACTGAATCTTCATCATTAGGCTTCGAACTATCATCTTCAATTTCTGACTTTGGCTTCTTCATAATTTTTTTTCTTTGGATTTGATATTCTTATTTCCTTGAACCAAGAGAGAATGATCCTTTCCCTTGGAATAATTAAGGTCACCCATATGGATCAATTTCTCTTTCTCCTTTGTTAGTGAATCAAGAAAAGAATTTAAAGAAGGCATTTTCCACCTAGGATCAATAAGCCTAGTAGCATGAAAATTAGACACAAGAACTGAGTAATCAGGACCCAATTTAGAAAGAATGGAAAGGATTAATTGATAATCTTCTTTCTCAATCTCACATTGCTTGAGCATTAGAAAAAATGACTTGAACTTGGTGAAGAAACCCTCAATATAATCGAAATTGCTTGGCCTCGGTGATAATAACTCAATCTCCAATTGATGCACTCTTAGCTCATCTTCAACTCCGAAGAGAGATTCCAATTGAGTCCATACTTGGTTTGGAGTGGTCAAACCATTTAGGTGAAAGATTATATTAGGAGAAATAGAGATACAAATCAATCCATAGGCTTCATCCCACCCATTATGCCACTTAGCTTTCTCAATCACAACATTGGGCTCATTCTCCAAAGCTAGAGTAACTTTGTATAATCCTCTACTGCACAATAGAATGCCAATTTTGGATTTCTATTCGTGGTAGTTGAAGGGAGTAAGAATTATTGATAAAGGAGAATCCATATTGTTGAATTGATGTGCTCAAGAAGAAACTCTCTGTAGGCTGCAAAACAAAACTAGGAGAAAATATTGTAAGCTAGACAAGCTCTTCTTCAAAGAGGGATAGGAGACTGGATGCACTCCTCAACTCTGTAGAACTTGAGCAACATTGCTTCACCGATACCATGTGGAAATAATATGATACCATGTAAAAGATTGCAAGTTTGTTCTCACTGTAGCTATGATACCATGTAGAATTAATATCTCCAATGCTATTAGCAAAGATGATAAAACGAAGCATAGGAAATAGATCTTGCTACTAAGAATTATCACAAGCATACACAGGAAAACTAGAGAGAAGAAAAGAGACCGAATCACATGAATGAAGAGATGAATATTGGTGTGTATCCTTCCATTGAATAATAATGAATAATGGTGTACATAAATAGTACATCCCTCATAGGAAAATTGAGTTGTATGGAGAGAACTCATAAAGCTCAAAAATGCTGATATAGCAAACCCCCATAGGTAGCTAAAGCACTTCCAAAATATATCAAGGGCCTCACGAATTGGAAAAAGAATGAGAAAGTTGTAAAGGGATATAGAAAATCATACTAATCCTATAAAATGGAGAGAAAGTCATGAACGATGGGTTGGCAACAAAAGAACCCAGTTTCCTAGTTTAACTAGCTTTACCTTATCCATAGAAAAGTAGGATAAAGAAGAATAAAGAAGAATCTGTTGTAAAGCGTTGTTACTAATTTTGGGATTCAATAAAGTGGTCAAGATCAACCCATAATCAGAAATAAATCATTCCTGGGGTATATATGGCATGTTTCGACTTTAAGGTACAAGTGGATGCCAACTAATTAAGCTAGTGGGTGAATAATTAACCAGATAATGATTAATTATTTTATCCTAAGTAATGAATGGGTTTAATATATTCCAACACTAGGGTTTAAGGATCCCCCTTTATCATTAGGAATCTACCTTGATCAGCATTATCACTACATAAATCCCAACACAGGGGGAACCAATGCAGGAGGTATTATCACCACAAGTTGGACCACCTTCATAAACAAAACCCCACAAGTGTTTTTCATGTGGGAATCATATCCATATGATACTAAGTGATTTATGCACTGTCATACCTGGCTATTCCACTCATCATCTAATCCTCTATCATGTAATTAACTAGGCATATGCCACTTGTCCATGTAGATCAAGCAAACTATTAACCCATTACTCATTTCAGTGCCCCATATTGTGTGTAGAATAAGTGGTCCACTTAGAGAAGATGCAACTAGCAGAAAAACATTCCCCTTAGGGTTTGGCCTATCAACATTACTCAAGGAGAATTTTGTCCCCCCATTTAGACATACCATCGATCACGTTGATATCATCAATATGTCATAATTATCTATTCTAACTACCACTAAGAACACATCTTCATTATCATCATAGGAATACCATGGTCCATCACCAAAATACTCCTCGAAATTGGAATCTAACCATGATATATCAAACAATCCTTAGACATCAATATAAATCTAACATGTTTTGGGTACCCTTGGTAGATATAGGCCACCCAACCTCACCAATGAGTTGCATTAAACTAAGCTCTCCCCCACAAGTTTACTGAGTTGGTATGCCGCATGGACACACAAACATTCTATCATTTAGACAAATTGCACTGACTTCCAAAACTAGTAGTCTCTAAGTCAAGTAGTTGTTGCCACCATTCACCTCCTATGTTGTTGCTTTCATTCAATACAATGTAGCATCTCATGTTTATATTTCCTCATGTGTGTTATGTTTCTTGTCATTTCTTTTGCATTGTCAATACCCTTTTCATAATTGGTATTATTCTTGGGTATGTGTGTCATGTGCAATATTATCAATAAGAAACAATCTCTATTTATGCAAAAATAGTGCACGTAATCCATAGTATGTATATCATATTATCCTGACATATAGGCAAAGTAATCCCTCTGTTTACATTGCATTTATCTAGTACTCATGCTGGTAATAACAGGGTCCTAATTCTTGATCATGATATGACATCAATTCCATCACTGATAAAATCATGTTCCTCCATGGGTGTGTGCATCATTATAACCCATTTACATTTTGGAACCCATGATGTTGAACCCTCCCAAGTCTAAGTATTTGATCACTCGCTAAAAGTTTCAAATCTAATACCACATCCCATTACCTTGCATTTTTCTCATCACATCCCTTATATTCCTCAACAAATATTATGATTACAATTCATAGATAACCTCTCATTCCCCCAATATAAATATACCATCTTCATTCCTTCTCATATCATCAACCCCCGATAAGAGAACAACAAGGCCCCACTCTTTGAAGATTCCAATCCCACTCAATTATATCCACAATAATATTTTTTATGGCATTGATTCAATGGGAACTAATCTTGTCATTTGCACAAAAGTATTAACTCATAATCAAAATGATTCCTTGAATCACTCAAAACTATGGCAATCCCTCCCATACAAATTGGTTTTCCAACCCACTCAAAACTATGGGAACTACATCCATAATTCTTTATGTACAACTCATTCACTAATCCACATAAAACCATGCAAACCCCATCACATTATTCTTTTGGAAGCACCTATTTGCCACCCTTGATTGATGTACTTGAGTCCAGCTAACCCCAATATTATAAGTTTTGTCATTCACTTTACAACATCAATATAATTGTGTCTCTAATAGCCCCTTCATTTGTAGTGTCTCTCTCTCTGTTAGACCTTGTATCGTAATTTGAACCATTCTTCCATCAATCACTCACCCTTGTTTAAATCAATCAAGGGAATTCATGATCCCCACACTTATCAACTAGTCTTGTGTTAGGTTCGACAATTTCCAAATTGGTTACAAAATGGTATTGGTTTTTTAGATAAGGACCTTTTATTTTCTAATGTTTCATCTCTTATCAACATTAGCTCACCCCGTTCTCAATGTTGCAACTGTTATACATGTACCTTGGGGTCCCTTATCATCCATATACTAGATTACATCGAAGTAAATAGGGAGAGTCATTAGTGATCCATAACTTAATGGTCTCCTCTATGCTCGACACCATCAAGTCTATCACATCGGGGAGGGTCGTACATTTCGGTGGTAGCAATGTTCACATTTATGATTCGTGGTAGTAGCACATTTGGTATAGTGAGTTTCTTCCAACTAATTCACCATTATTCAAATCCCACACTTCCATGAGATGTTCATGGTCATCACCAATTCCACATCTTATGAATGAGTAACATCAATTCTAAGATTCATTTACTCATATAGGGATTAAATCCACCTTCATCCTTGTAACATTGGTATCAAGATTCGACCCCTCAATCACATATCATTGTAGTCCATTCTGATAGATTATCACGAGCATAGGTATGCCTATCTCATTTGTATAAAACATCATATATTCTGTGTATCTTCAACGTTCATCATCAACAAACTTCCCCCATGGGAAATTCCTCCCACCAACAAGTTCTTGATAACTTATTAGAACATGGAGAGAAAGAAAAAATGATGTGTTTCTACCCTACAATAACCTTCAAACCTCATACATTTGGGGGCATCTGTTAATGCTTAAATCTAGCACACATGTACCATTTCATCTAAACTTGTAGAAAAGTGTCATAAACATATAACATTAATTCTATTGAAGACATCCTCATTAGATACAAAATAAAAATTGATCCCTGAAGTGTCAAAGACAATTATTATGGAAAATCATGCAACTAAAAGCACTTGATACTCAGGATAACTAGTGCAACCTTACTGTTTAATTACCTGCATGTATCAACATGAAATTTCATTGGAAACCCATGCGATTGTCAAAACAATGGGACCACGAAATTTCACGCTTTTTAGTTGAACCCATTGACCATTGGATTCCAACTTATTTTGGTGTTTGTATTTTAATCTCCTTCTTCATAGAATTAGAATAGGGAGAGTACTTGCAAGGATAAAAAGGGATACAACATTTGAATCCTTATGTGGAATGAATACTCCTTGTGAGGTGTTAAGAATCCATATTGAATCTCTTAGGACAAAAGACTAGTTCCTTGAATTCTATTGGGATATGGATTTAGTTTTGAGATTATACATTGAGAATCTTCAGATGCATTCCTAGGTGAAAAAATATTCTTATTGTGAACTTGTTTATTTTCATCAATGAAGAAAAAGGCATCGACTATGATGCTTGTAGGTAAAAAGAGTAATATTAAAACACGAAGGAAATGATGATACATAGATGAGGTGATTTTTATTCATGGAGAAAAAGGTTTTAGACACCTACCATTGGCAGGTGTTTTAACAATTTTCCAACTAAATATGTGAGCTTGAACATGCAGGGAGACTAACCTATGAATTCTTCATTCATGAATGTCTTAGTCCACAAAAATATAAAACCTTTTATTCTTTCCATATTCTTCATTCCTTTTATCCAAAATTAAAGTCTAATTTCTTTTAAGGGGATTGTTATGCTTAACCTTCTCACTAGAAAAAAATCCCCAATTTTTCTTGGTCCATCTTGAAATTTATTTAGCGTCACTCCTGCTTGCAAGGTTCACCATATACTGTTGATTAAATCAATTTATCTATCCCCATAATTATTTTCTCTTGGGTGTATTCATGATATTGTTGGCCCCATAAAAATTTTCAAACAATTCCTTGGCAACATACTTGTGTAATGTTTTGCGTCAGTTGGGAGGTTCTTTGAATGGCATTTAATTCTTGTTTGATTAGAAAAAAACTATGATTCTTCAAATTTGTTTAACTAGGTGAAACCCATACTTCTTATTGCTTTTGGAATCAACATTGGTGTTTCATTATCTTCTAAATTATTAGTACAATCAAAACAAGGTTTGAAAGCATAAGGGGAAACTTTACCAGATGGAGGTTCAAACAACATATCGACTCCATTCCAAATTTTATTATAGTCACCTTTAAATATCAATTCATATAATTTATAGGTTTTTAAGGGTGGTCCTTCAGTAACCATCAACAATTTTGTTTGGTCTCGTGAAGGGGTTTCATGATTGAGGAAAAAGGTTCTTAAATTGTCATGATTATAAGGAGAGAAATTAGTTGGATGATTAGTGTTATTGAAAACATAGGTCATATTTGGTTCTCTATAATTCTATCCCCCCCACCCAAATATTGAAATGGTAGCATAATACAAGTCAAATTGAATACTCACCCCAACAAAGGTTCCCTAGTGTGTGTATAGTAGCATACCATATGAAGGAGGGACGTCGACTATGACCACAAGCATCATGAAATTTTTTTTAGTGATCTATACCATTCCTACTAAGAGGTCTTTAATCATCCCAAGGAATTGAATTTTTTGGAATCAAAGGAGAAAATACATGTATATGGCCTTGTGATGTCTAATCCAAGTTTTTCCATGGCTACTAGGGGAATTAAAGAATGGGATGCACCATAATCATATAAGCAATTATGCATATGAAAATTCAAAAATTCCAAAGTGATGTAGAAAGGGGGAGTAATGTGATCTCCTTCATTAGGAATATTTCGAAGGACTATCTTGGGAGAATCATCTTGTAGGTTAATATGATTATATTGTAGGGGAGACTCATAAATTAAACCCATTACATTGGAGTAAGAAGATGTTGATTTATCTAGGGAAGAAGAAGCTTTGAGAACTATAGGGATATTGGGGTCTTTGAGGCCCAGGTAGGAGGATATTTATTTTTAATGAGCAAGGAATATCATGAATTCAGATAGAGGCTCCGATATTTTAATATTAATCAATTCATGCTTAATATAAAAAGTAGGAGCAAGGAGAAGGCATGTCTTTGGTAAATTGGAATTTGGAGACTTCTTTACTAGAACTTGTACTGGGCCCAACTGTGCTTTGCTGATTTATGCATTAT
>LPNX010930987.1:236191-259482 GCA_001517045.1 Pseudotsuga menziesii | reverse complement strand
TCCTAAATAACATATCTTTATATAATGATGGATATCAAGAGTATACTTTACCAATTCAAATCCTTGATAGTTCTTTCATTCCATCTGATTTCCAGACACCCCTTGATAGTTTCTTGTAACAACAAAATATCAGGGTGTTCCAAGCCAACCACCCTCTTGAGTGTTGATATTTTATGGGGACCAACCAGACCCCGATAGTTGAAGGACATAAGTTTCATCTACGACCCTTCTTCTGGTCTCGCACTGCTCTAAGCGCCCTCTCAATAGACTGTTGTTTCCCTTCCAAGAGATTTTTTTTTTAGATTGTGCCTTGGAAATAAAGGATTTCCTTCCTCCCCCCTTATAATCCATGGGTAAAGTGGCCAGTGTGAGCCAAGATGAGATAGTGAAATTTTTTAAACCCTCCACCCAATCCAAACCAGAAAAAGTAATATTATTTGCAAATAAATTTCAGAAAGGGGAAAGTGAGAAAGAGGAAATACTCGGGAAGGGAATCCCCTTCAAGATCTGGACTTCAACCAGTCTGCCCACCTCCACGTCTGATAATGGAAATAAATCCTCCTCCTCTTGACTAATATAATCCACCTCAACACTAACAGGGTCCATAGGAATCAAGGGAAGAGTAGAAGGTGGTTCTATAAATCCCTCTGCCACCCCATCCTCCTTTTCTCCCTACTAGTGCCGACAACCATTGAGGGTTTGGACTGAGAGCTTGCAATCTGAGATCGGGTACCCATGATCATGACAATGCCTTCAAAAAAAATGGACATTTTCATATTCCAAAGTCTTCTTAATAACATAGGGCCCCCATCTCAACATCATGTCTTCCGCTAACCCTTCTCGAACATTTAGGCTGACCAATATTCTGGAAACCTTATGTTGTTTAGTCTCCAGGAAGGAGAGGTATGCTTCTAAAAATTTCCCCAGAATGTTCCCAATGATTTTTAAATGATTTCCATCCAGTATTGAAGAGGGATCCCTAACAGTCGCACCCACAATGGCACAATATCAACTCCTTCCCTGCTGGCATCGAAAAGGGGGTGCCAAGGTTTGAGAAGCAGAGGTGAATGATTCAGAATCTAATTGTGGTTTAAAACTCACTAAATATGTTCCGGTTGCATAAAGTTAAATGCAAACCACCCTCTGGTAAGGACCACCACTTTTGGAACAGAGCCTAGGGGCTCTAACCAGCTATCCACCGCCCACTATACAACAATCTGCAAAGAGAAGACTCCACCCAGGATTTTCCCCATCAAATTCTGGTTAGCCATATATAGAACCTAATGGTGAACAATTTCCTCACCCACTGCATAATTTTATCCATCCCTGTTTGATTTAATCATTTTTTTACAGTTCCTCTTATGACCACCCCTGCTCCCAGCCTATCTTTGGCCTTCATCTACTTGGAGAACTAATTCAAAGGAAAGATTGGTCACATTTCGATCTAGATGTTTCGTGGCCTCCATTTGGACTATAAAAAGAATCCATGAGCATGCATTATCTAGGATAAAATCAGAGAAAAATTATGATGTTGGTATTACATTGAGAGATCACCTTTCAATATACTTCCTACCTCATATTGGCATGAAAATCCCCATTGATCTCTTCCTCTAAGAAGCTAGTGTTTCTCCATTGTTACTTGCTAGTTATCTTGCAATTGTGTGGACAAGAAGGACCTCCCAAAGGGATATTTTTGGATTCCCTTGAATATTTTACATCCTCGATGACACCATTGTATTTAGCTCTACCATTGGGAAATAAACATTTGGATTGGCGTACAATTGTTCCATTTTTTTTTCTTAACAGTTGTCCCATTTATTATTTTGTTTCTTGTTAGTTTTATTTTATTTCTTGTTTAGAGTTTGCTTGGGAAATTTTGAGTTTGGGAATCTAATTTACTAACACAATATTGGGTTCTTCTTGCAACCTTAGGGATTTTTTCTATAAGATTTTAGGAGGATTACTCACCCTTGTGCCATTCTTCCTTCAACAAATACCATCCTTGGATTCAACCCAAGAGGCACACTTATTTTCCCTTAACCCATGTTGGTCATATAGCTGAGTATTTTTTCCCTAAGTTTACTATTGAACATTGAGATTAGTAGAGTCAATCTTTATTGGGTTTATTCTTCAAAAATGGTATTGGTGCAATTTATTTTCTATTGCATACTACACCTATAAAATTAGAGCTCCCAAACTGCATTATACATGGAATAATTGATTTATTATATTGAAAAAAGTAATGGTAATTCATTAATTAAAATCTAGCAATTGTGTTTCTCTTCAGGAATCAACCTTTCGAGTTGTTTAAGGGAGGATTAAATTGAAAAAGATCACAAGAATAAACGAAACACATTGTTAAAATATTGTAACTTCGGAAGATATTCTATTTTTACTTTTATTGTAGTCCTTTTTTGGAGATGTTATTCCTCCATCCAGAGATGTCCTTGATGTAATTGGTCATGTAAAATTCATGAGGTAAAACCTCCGTTGTAAGTCGGGGAAATAGTACCCACAAAATTATTTTATAAATGTATTTTGAGTCTTCCTAGGTAGTTCAACTCTAATAAGAGAACCTGGTTGACCTAGTTAGCAAATTAAGTAACTCACCTAACGAATATAAATAGGTGAGGCACCTCTCTCGTTTACACACACTTTACACTCAAGCATTACACAAGAGAGAGAGAGAGAGAGAGTATACTATGGAAGAGGAGAATCCATTCTTATTATTGGGGTTTTACATTGTACTTGGTTGAATTCTATATAGAGGAATTTTTGTTGGGTTTTCTCCCCCATGAGGGTTTCCTAGGATAAATCTTTGTGTTCCTTTTGTGTGGTTGTGCTTGTCTTTCTTTCAGTGATCCTTTGCTTATGGTTATGATGTTATGATGATAAAAAAAATTATATATTGTATAACCCTTAAAAATATAACATGGTATCAGATCCATCCCGAAAGAAGTATTTGTGCAACCAAAATACTGCTACAACTGCAGCTACTAGATATTAGTGTTTCATGCTTGAAAAACCCTAGAAGAAAAAATCTAGTCATCTTGAAATTTTTTCTATAAATCAATATTGGATAAGGATCAAGCTCTAAAAATTTTACAGGTCGAAGATGAAATCTTGTTTTACCTTTTTGCGAGTTTCATCCCCATATTCTCTATAATTCAGTATATATGATTCCTCCAAATCAGGGTTCCAGCCTCTCCCATAATTCAACCTTAAACAAGTGACCTAGGATGAATTGCCATATCTCGAGATAGGAATGTACAAATGAAATTTAGAAAGATGTTGGATACATGGCATGAACTATAGTTTTTGTGGTCCTTGTTTCAGACCCTAAAGCTAAAAAAATGATAGGTGAAAGTTCATACATGTTCGTTATGTCAAACAGTCCTGAAATATGTCATCTTGGGAAATGTCGTATAATTCCCACTTGGTGAATTCAATTCTTCTCCAACATGTAGGGTTGGAAATAATATAGAACCAGATACCTCAATACAAAGTTTCATAACTTGAGGAGTAGAAAATTCAGAGCTCTAGAAGAATCAAGATCGGTCAATTCTGTAGAAGAAACTGGAGAAAAACTAGGGCTTCCTAATCTGGGAACTTCCTTCCTCCAATTAGTTGAAAATGGATGACCATATAAATTTCCTTAAGAGGGCACATTTTGGGTTCACAATATTTGACCTAACAATATTGTCAAGGAAAACTAGGGCATCAGATATTTTGCAGTTCTGTCCATATTTTTGGGAAAATAAATATGATTCTCATCTCACCTTAAGGAGGCCCATCCTTCTATCCAATAAGATATGAAAGATCTCTAGTTTGAAAAATTAGGGTTTATCTGTCAAACCCTAGGTCCACCAGAAGCAGTCTTCCAGAAGAGCTTTCAAGCAAGCATCAAGTTCAAGAAATCTCATTGGTAAGTTCTATCCTCTCTATTTCCATTTGAGGTTCTCATTTTTATCATGATGAAAAACAATACCAAGATTGAGGACAAGATTGAAAGAGTCGAGAAATTCTAAGCATGGAAGTATAGAGTGCTTCTTATACTTGAAGAATCATGACATGGAGAACTATGTCAAAGAAGAAGCTGCAGATCCAAAGGGAGATGAAGTCAAAGAAAATCATAAGAAGGACCTAGCTGTCAAAACCAAGATGAGTATTTCCGTCTCCATTTGATATCACATGTATCATCCTTGAAGACTCCCAAGGATATGTTCAACGCAATGAACAAATCGTACAAAGATTAAATTGAGAACTCAACTCAAGGATGTGAGGATGCAAATGTCAGAAAACATTCAATGTTACTTCACAAGGAGATCTTAGCTCAAGAAGCAATTAGAAGCCATTAGATACAATGCCAAAGAAGCAGAAGCATAGATTACAACTTTGAATGGTCTTCCAAGTTCAGTCAATGGAGTTTTTCTAGAAGGAAGATCACATATGGAGGAATGCACATAAGAAGAATCTTGATTAATGGAAAAATAAGAAAAGATTGACAAATATGACAATCAATCCCTAAGAAATCATGCTAAGAAGAGAAATAAAGAGATGGAAGAACATTCCCGCAAAGAATAAAAGGACTTCAAAAGGAGGACATCTCACAACTCAGATGTTTAGTTGTGATGAGAAAGGAAACTTTGCGAAAGAATGTCCCAAGAAGAAATAATGGAAGGATGATATGATCAAGAAGTATGAGTTGATCATACATAATTATGTTTGGATATGATTTATAGACATGAAGGGAAGTTTTGTAAAGTCTTCTAAATAGAGATATACAAGATCAAGTATACAACATATCGAAGTATCAAAATATACAAATCAAGGTTCGTGGTTTCCATTAGAAAGAGAGAGTCGATTGTGGAAAGACACTGCTCTAGGGGCTAGACACACCTCTTCAGTGGTGTATATTACACTAGACAGTTGGTGTAATCAAAGTAGAAGAACAAATCGAACAACCTACAGGGTTTGAGACTTTCTACAGAGAACCACCTATGCACATAAGGATTTGTACAATCTCAGTATGAACCCATGGGATAATACAAACAGTTACATGAGGAGCTTAAGGATCAACTAGAGTGATGGAGATCCCAACCTTTACTACTAGGTTGAATATATAAGCCTACAAAGGACAAGAATCTCATAGATGGCTGTAAGAGAAAACTTGCAACAAATTTCGAGATGGAGGATCTTGATATCTAGTGACCTTGATAGGTGACATAGATGGATGCAAAAAATATTGGTAGCAAAGGAGGTTACCTATCCCTCCAATTTCTCGATGCAGTGAATACAAGATGCAAAGGGAGGATGGTGCTTCACCTCAAAGGGAGTGACTCTGGCAGATCTCAAAGTTTGAGAATCTTAACATGATTCTTGGTATTATAGGAATGATGAAATCCAGAGGATACTTTCCTTATCCAAGTAAAATATGCAGAGAAAATGGTGTGGTACCTAAAGGGAACTACAGATATATGATGACTTTGATTGGTTTGGAAGTAAAGATCACTCCAACATATTGCAGAAATCAAATTAGTGTTTCTCTCAGTGCAACCAAGGATGAATATATTGCAGCTGAGAAGAAAGAAAGAGAAGACTCTTCAAGTGATGAAGAATATGATCCAAAAGAATTATATTGATGAAGATGAATATTATACTCTTATACATTTCATTATTGGATAAGAAGGGATGCATTGGTAGGATACACAAATTCAACACCAATACACAGTTCTATGTGATATGTGGTGTAAGAAGACTTGCTCAGTATTTTCGATCACAAGAAAGATATGAACGGGTCCTCAGAATCGGACGATGAAGTTGAGCACATTGGAAGAGACTCTGGTAACTCAATAATACAAATATCAAGATGGAGTCTACCAAACAAACAAAGATAAGTATTTGAATTGTCATTTCCTATATATCAAGTTCTTCAGTTGTGTACATAGAAATGTTTCTAGATTCAAGAAATGTATTATGCATATATAGAATATTTGTAGTTTACTACTAATATGCAGGTGATGGGTAAGTGGCTTATGTTGTTGTACAACATTCCATTGCTACTTATCTAGAATGAAACCTCCTTGCTGACATAATTTCTTGGAAAGATGAAAGAAATCTAGAAATTTAGCGTATATATACGAGATATAGATGATTGTCGCATTAGAAAAAATAGTTGCATGATTATATGACATATACCTTTATGTATAATGATTTTTTATTTATTCTATGAAATGTTTATAATCATACAACTATATTTGACTTGTAGGAAGGATTGTATGTAATCACCTACAAGAGAAGAAATAATGAAGTTGCAAATGTATGATGCAGTTCCAGATGTACAAGAGAAGAATAATGTAGTTGCATATGTACAAAAGAAGCATGATGCAAGTTGTAGATGTAAGATGCAGATGCGGATGTACAAGAGAATAATGGTAAATAATAAGTTGCATAAGGGATATGTAAAGCTCAAGTATGTTCCTATAGAGGAATAATTTGCATATATGTTTACTAAGCATCTGTCTCGAACTTTCGAGACAAGATTGGTATAGTCTAAAAGGACCTCCCTCGAAAGAGGGAGTAGAAGGAGGAGAAGGCTCTTTGTTGCAGTTGTGTAGTAGCTCAATCTAGGGTAGGGTATGTATGGCTAGGATTGTTGCCCGAAAGGGTTAGTAAGTTAGATCATGTTGATCCTAGGGGGATTAGTATGTCTGGCTAGGATTGTTTGTCCTAAAAGGGTTAGTAAGCCAGAAAAGGATTTTTTGGTCCCCAGGGAGATCCATCTATCTAACTAGGCTTGTTGGATCGAAAGGGTTATTAAGTCAGACAAAATTACCAGGAGGATCTACCAGGGAACCCGTTGTGATGCTGCTTTAGAAAACCAAAGGGAAATAAGTGGTTTCAATATTCCTATACTAATGAGGTAGGTTTAGTATTCTCATACTGATGTGCAAGAAGTGGTTTCAGTATTCCTATACTGATGAGGAAGGTTCTGTATTTTCATACTAATGTGAAAGAAGTGGTTTCAATATTCCTATACCGATGAGATAGGTTCAGTATTCTCATACTCATATGCAAGAAGTGGTTTCAATATTCCTATAGTGATGAGGTAGGTTCATTATTTCCATACTGATGTTGATGAAGAAGATTCAATATTCTCATACTGATGTTGATGAGGTAGTTTCAGTATTTTCATATTAATGACTAATGTGACAGATTCATTATTTTCATACTGATGATGATGAGGTAGTTTCAATATTCCCATATTGATGATGATGAGGTAGTTTCAGTATTTCTATACTGATGTTGACGACGTTTTCTTTGGTATTTCTTTACTAATTTTACAAATAATGATTTAGCATTTATTTGTTGATGATGAGGTTTTAGCACTAACATGCTAATGATGTTGTTGTTGTCACTTTAGTATTCATATAGTGATGCTGCAGGTAGATGCTTCAGTATTCACATACTGATATGCAGAAGATGATTCGATATTCACATACTAATATGGAAGAATATGATTCAGTACTCACATGCTGAGATGGAAGAAGTTGATTCAGTATTCACATACTGATATGGCAAAAGATTATTTAGTCTTCACATACTGATATGGTAGAAGATGATTCATTACTCACATATTGATATGGTAGAATATTATTTGGTACTTGCATACTTATATGGCAGAAGATGATTTAGTATCCACATACTGATATTGCAGAAGAAGGCTCAGTGTCCACATATCGGTATTGCAGAAGAAGACTCAGTATCCACATACTGATATTGCAGAAGAAGAATCAATATCCATATATTGATATGGCAGAAGATGATTCAGTACTCACATACTGATATGGTAGAAGATGATTCAGTATCCACATACTTATATTGCAGAAGAAGACTTAGTATACACATACTGATATTGCAAAAGAAGACTTAGAAGAAAGACTCAGTATCCACATACTGATATTGCAGAAGAAGATTCAGTATCCAGATACTGATGTTGAAGAAGATGATTCAATATCCACGTACTGATGTGGCATAAGATGATGTAGTACTCACATGCTGATATGGCAAAAGATTATTCATTATCCACATATTGGTATTGCAGAAGAAGACTCATAAGAGAGACTCAATATCCACATACTGATAGTCCAAAAGAAGACTCATATCCACATACTAACATTGCAGAAGAAAGACCCAGTATCCACATACCAATATTGCAAAAGAATATCCAGTATCCACATACTGATGTTGAAGAAGATGATTCAGTATCCACCAATTGATATTTCAGAAGATGATCATGTATTCACATACTGATGTTGCAGAAGATGATCCAGTATTCACACACTAATAATGCAAATGATGATGATGTTTCAGTATTCACATACTGATGTTGAAGAAGAAGATTTAGTATTTGCATACGAATGTAGCAAAAAAAAATTAACTATTCACATACTGATGTTACAGAAGAAGGTTCAGTAGTCACATATTGATGTTGTAGAAGAATATTTAGTATTCACATACTGATATTGCAAAAGAAGATTCAGTATTCACATGCCGATGCTATAGAAGATGATCCAGTATTATCATACTAAGATTGATGATGAAGATGCATGATGTTGTTCAAAAACTTCCTATGACATATAGAGATTCACCGGTCAAATTTACAATTGTGGTGGTGGTTGTTGTTGATATATAATACCTTCCTACTTAAGATTGAGTGTTCAAATATTGTAACTTTGGACGATATTCTATTTATACTTTTATTGTATTCCTCCTTCGGAGATCTTATTCCTCCATCCAAAGATGTCCTTGATGTAATTGGTCATGTAAAACTCATGAGGTAAAAGTACCCACAAAAGTATTTTATAAATGTATTTTGAGTCTTCCAACATAGATTGGCCCTAATAAGAGAACCTAGTCGACCTAGTTAGGAATTCAAGTAACTCACCTAATGAATATAAATAGGTGAGGCACCTCTCTCATTTACACACACTTTACACTCAAGCATTGCAAGAGAGAGAGAGAGAGAGAGAGAGAGAGAGAGTATACTATGGAAGAGGAGAAACTATTCTTTTTCTTAGGGTTTTACACTGCACTTGATGAAATTCTATATAGAGGAATATTTGTTGGGTTTTTTCCACCATGAGGGTTTCCCAAAATAAATCTCCGTGTTCCTTTTGTGTGGTTGTGCTTGTCTTTATTTCAATGATCATTTGCTTATAGTTATGATTTTATGATGCTAAATTTTTTTAGATATTGTATAACCATTAAAAATATAACACATATGCCCCTTGGCAATCATTTGAAGTGGATAGTTAAAAGGGACTTATTCACATTATAACAATGATTCTCCAACATTTAATTCACTATCCATAAACAAGGGAAGCTCATTTGTTACCCAGTACCCAATTACAAGTTCTTAGAAGACAAATAAGTTTTTTGAAATCCAAATCTTGAAGGCCGTACACTAGGCATTATCTTTCCTCGTCCGTATAATATCTCATTGCGTTTGAGGGTGAAACTTGGCTACTTGCAACTCACCCCCTTCAAGATGCACAAGAAAATGAAATAACTACACCAAAATGCTTGTGTTCTAAGGAAATAAAAACACTTCTTATACCCCGCATGGATTTAAAACTAAAACTAAGGAGCCACAAACATCATCTCGTATTGGAGGTAAGATGCGGGTACTACTAGGTTCCATTGTCATTTTTCTTTTCATATTTACTCATTCAAGAATGTAACAGTGCAGTTGTGGTAGATAAAACCACATTTAAGATCAATCCATTAAGGTGAAGGCATAGTGTCCTTATGTCAGAGGTACGTTTTTTTTTCCTACACACATTTTTATTTTGTCTTGTATATTTTGTTACTAATGTTTTCAAGTGTCCACGTTACCATCATGAAAATATAAGTGGGGAGTACTTCCACTATCTCGGTTTCACTCGAATGAGACTGAGTCGTTGAGGGAATCAAAGGGTCTCGTAAACCTCATGTTCTATATGGTTGAAATAGGTCGTGTCCTGTTGTATCTTATTAACTCACAAATTCCATTTTTAATTAAAAAATTATTTTTGGCATATATACATCATATGTCTTGTTGTGTTTTCCACATTAAGATAATTTCCCCCCTTTTATTTCATTTGAGAAACTTGTATAATATGTAAATATTTCAAGATTGTATATAACTTATATATAACTTAGGTAATTTTACATTTAAGGAATTTAGCGTTCTAATGTTTTTTTTTAACATGTAGACTAGATGTCTATTTAGTTTTATTTCCTCTTTAATTCAACACAAATCGTTAAGTTTAAAAATATCATTTTTATAAAACACTCAAAATGTGAAGTTATCATCTCAAAATTTAATTAATTCTTTCTTGCAAGGGGTTAATGGAATATTTGCATTTAATTAATATGGTTTTGGACATAAGTGATAATCTAACTTTGTATTCATGAAGTAGTTAGTTAATACAATTTGTACATCAGAGTTTTAGGAATAATTATGTTCTTAATAACTAACAACTAATGTTTCTTTTTTTTCATAATCTTCTTTAATTTCATCTAGTTTTTTGTTGTAAATATCTTATAACATTTCATTTAGATTATCCTTTCATCTAGATCTGCACTTAGCATAGTTTATTTCCTATATTTAATCATCGCTAAGTTGGTAACATTTTATTATTATTCGATAATTAGTATTTATATGCATATTCCATCTCATTCTTTTAATGAACAATTATGTCTCACTAAGTATGTCGTTGGTTTCATTAACTACCTTATGAATCATATTCACGTGAGGGATAAAAGTGACTTGAACTTCCATCCCCATCTTCCCCTTCACCAATCCTCAAAGGGTGTTTCTTACTATTTTTTCCCAAAACCATTTTGAGCATAAACGCCTACAAGCTGGTTTTTCTATATTCTAGTCCATGATATTTAGATATCTCAATTTTGATTTTATTTAGATAATAAAGGTTATATTAATATCTTTGGTAATTCATGTTTACTAATTTTGTGACTTGTTGTGGTTTTTGATGGATTAAGGGCTATGCAAATAACAATTATATATCCTTTGGTTAGTTGGTCAAGTCATTTCATTATGATCATTAGGTACCTTTGATGCTTCATCCTTGTCATTGTTTCCAATTCTTAGTTAGGATTTACATCATTTTTCATAATCTTATATTAACTTAATAAAATTTTCCTCTTTATCTATTTTTTTTAATCGTCACTTAATTATTTGTGTCCCACTTTTTAACTTCCTTTTTGGTCATTTCTCAATTTTACCAAGGAATGGCCTTGGCCTAGTCAATTCATCTCTTTCTTAGGTCAATATATACATGTAATTTATCATTGATAACCATCTTGGGGTTGATTTTTTTATTTGTGGTATCCACCCTCTCTTTTTTTATTTCTTCATTTTGAATATAAGGTTTTTATAAAGTCACTTTATAAGCCAAAGGTGAAAAAGGTGAATTTATTAAAGTGCGACAAACATTTTGAAATATTCAAAGGTAAAAATAAAAACGAAAGATTTTGCGGGGGCATGGCTTTAAAAGTGTAGATATATTCTTTAACGGTATATGTATATAGAATATGGTAAGAAAAGGCACATGCAATAAAAAGAGTGGTTCTATTGTTATGTAATTATATTGTGTATGTAATTATGAATAAAATATGGTGATTGTCTCTGACAAAATTTCCTTTAAAGCTATATGTATATAGAATATAACATGCAATAAAAAGAATGGTTTTATGGTCTCTTATTCATTGGTTGTGTATGTAATTATGAACACAATATGATGATTTTAAATTGAGTATGATAGTTGAAAAATAAATTTGTCAATAATATAGTTATTAACTTCCAAGTATAAATATTGATATACAAAATATAATTATTAGGTTGAATGTATAATTACTAGGTTGAATGAAGAATTGGCGACAACATGTGTGCAACGATGGAATGGTTTGGGCTAATGGCGTGGTGCACCCGTAGGGTTTCTTAGCGAATTCGTCGTTGTTCTTGCTGCTGGGGTGGGTCTGTGAAGACAAGATTTTCTCATGGCACGGTCTGTCCATAAACCCTTTCACCCTGTTTTCCTGTCGTCCTTCCTTTTCTTGTTTGACGGGTTTTTCTCACTCTGTGCGTTTTCAGCTCAGTTTCTTTCCCCTTCTCGTCGGTATCTTGGGGTGGTGGTCTTTTCTGCTGATCTATTTGGGTTGTGTAGGTTTTGGTGCTCTTGTGGGGTTCCTCTAGTATTTGTTGCTTTTTGTTGTGGTGTGCCTTTGCCCATTGTGGTTTCTTGCTTGGTCTGGTTACCGTGTCGGTTCCCCACTGGCGGTATACCACATGGAGTTCCTCCCCTTTACCGGGGGACTAGTACCAACCATGTTTAAAAAGAGGGAATGCTGATTTTTCTTGTCCTTTTCTTTTCCCTTCTATGGGTTTTCCTATTCCTTGAGGCTGTTTGGGGTTCTGTAGGTAGCGTGGGTCACCACCCTTGCATGAGTTTTTTACGTTGTTTTTTTATTTTCTAGGTACCTGTTACTCATTAGTGCCTTCGTCACCTTGCGCTTTCGGTCTTTTAGGCACTCATCGTCACCCTGTTTCACAGGGTTGACTTCTGGGGTCACCTTCGGTCTCCTGGGGCACTCGATTTTAATTTGTTCTTTCCGGGGTTTGCGGAGGTTTGTCCTTGTTCGCAGTAGTCAGGTCCTTTTTCTTTTTTGTTGAACGGCTTTTTCGACCCAGTTTGCCTTTGAAGGCTCTACACGATATGGTACCAGGGTCTCCTCCGTCTTAGGGGTGAAAGGCATTATGTTTCCTGTTAGGGTTTGACCTTCTTGAGGTGCATCAGTCTCTGGGGGGAACATTGTTTATTTTCGTTTCTTTTTGGGCTTTAACCTCTCCTGGGTTTCGTGTTGAACTGGTCCCTCCTCCTGACAGGTGTGTTGGGACACTTGTCGATCAACCTTTCTTCTCTTTGTTTTTCACTGTCCTTATGGAAAAAAATATGGGTGATTTGCAGGACTCCTCTCACCATCCCAGGATAAGGAAATTCAAGGCTATCAAAGCCCTCGCGGGAAAGTTTCACTATGTGCTTGGAGACGATATCTTCATGGACCGGGTGGAATCTCTGTGTACAAGAGCTCTGGTGGGTAGGCTGGAATATTGTCACATGGGGAAAAAAGAATGGGTGGATTGGGCAACTGAGCACTGAAATCCACTGCTTACATACATTCCCACCATCAGTCTGCTTTCCAAAGGCTGGATAGTATTCGTATTCTTGGAAGTAGAACATGCGTCTATCATCCTTGACATGCTATGGAGGATTAGGAAAGGCTCCCTGGTCTTAGGACTTTGGCATGCACATTTTGACCCCTTAAGGGAAAGGGTGACTAAGCGCCACCTTTGGGTTCTCTTACCCTCGCTGCCCTTTCCCCTTTGGAGAAAAAACATCCTTGATGGTATTGCCAACACCATTGGAAGATTTGTTGTGGTTGATGAAGATTATCATCTCATCTATGATAAAAGGATGGCAAGGGTGCTAGTTGAAATGGATATCTCTTCTGATCTTCTGGCAGAGGTCGAGATACTTTGTAAGGAGTGCCTCTTGGTACAACGTTTGGAATACCACCATGTTCCCTTTCACTGCAGCCATTGTCATGACATTGGGAACCTTCACAGATCCTGTCCTCTCCTCCTTCGGAGTACTACTTGTTCAAGCAAGGAAGGATCTCCCGATCCATGCTCTCCCATTTCGAGCTTTGATCCAGCTCATCCGAAGACAGGTATTTACTCTCAGGCACTCTCCCTCTTTGGTGAAGTCTCAGATTCTATGCTTGATGCACTAGATGTTTTTGATATGATTTTAGCTCATGACAGTTCTACTGGTCATGATTTGACCTCTGTCCCCCCCTTGGTCACCCCCTATGAGTCCCCTCCTTCTTCACCTCCTTGCAGTACTATTACTCCCCCCTTTGATCCATTACCACAGGACTCTATCCCTTCCATTACCCTAGTGGTTCCCCCTTTGCTATCACTTGAGGATTTTCCTCACCTTCTAACTCCTGTATCTCCGGTTTTACATGTCCCCTTGTCACACAGCCCCTGTTCATCCCCCTATTTCTCAGATCCCTCTCTCCAGAAATATCTATCTATCTTCTCTGCAAAAACCCCCACTTCTCCCTCTACCCTTCCTCTGAACTCCATACATTTTGAAAATGTCACGGTCCAAAAAAAGAAAAAGGAAAAGTTGAGCTCTCTAGGGTTAGAGTCCTCTGACATTCCTCCTTACACCCCTCTTTCTATGCGAATTAAAAATGCTACAAGGGGCATCACTGGAAATATTTCATGAGGACTTAGAGCCTCGCCTCCCCTCCCAGATGTTCCTTTATGAAGATTTTATCTCTCAATGTTCATGGTCTAGGAGGCAAGACCAAACAATGTTTCCTTCATACGCTTCTTCACTCAATCTCTCCTTATTTGATTATGTTCCAAGAAACGATGTGCAGTACTTACCCATCCCTCCTATATTTTTCTAAACTTATGCCTAATTAGGAATTTTGTGCTACGAGTGCCTCGAGCCTCTCGGAAGGATTTCTCAATGCTTGGAACCCTCTTTCAGTTAGATGCCTTGCTTTTGAAATGGCTGTTGGGATCCTTGCCAAGGCTAAGATCCATGGTTTGTCATCCCCTCTGGCTATCCTAAACTGCTATGGTCCTTACAGAAACCGGGAGCTCTTCTAGGATAATTCTCTTTCTAGAGGCCTTCTTAATACACCAAATTTGATTCTTACAGGGGACTTAAACCTGACTCTGAATGCCTCTAAGCTCTGGGGTAATAAAGATGTTATCGGCCCTCTTGGTCCACACCTCAAACATCTTTTTTGCTCAGTCGACTTAGTGGAAATTGCCCCACTTTCTGCTGGTCCCACTTGGAGAAATGGGAGAGCTGGGGAAGATGGGATTAGTAAAAGGCTCGATCATTTTCTGATATCCTCCTCCTTGATCCCTGAACTTCATAGACACCATGTGTGGGCTCACCCTTCAAACATCTCTGACCATTTTTCGATCTGTCTTGAATGGAAAACTTGGGAGGGATCCCATAACTACCCCTTTAAGCTCAATAGGTCTTGGATTTTGGACCCGAATTTCACTCTTATGGTCAAAAGGGTGTGGCCTAATTTGATGCCCTCTATAGTTGATGATGATACGGGTTTACTTTCACATAAGCTCAGGATGCTCAAAAGTGAGGTCAAGTCTTGGATCAAACAAAAAGTTACTGATATGGAGAAGGAATCTCACATCTTGGATGATGAAATCAGATCTCTTTTTCATCCTCCACATCAGGCATTCTCACCCATGAAGATCAGATGGTAATGAGGGTGCTCAGATCTAAGAAAAAATAAATTTTGGAGCATCATTTGCTTACCTGGTAGCTCAAGAATAGAACTAAATAGGTAGCTCAAGGTGATTCTAATACAAAATAATTCCATGCCTTAGCATCCGGGCGCAAAAACCAGAACGCCATTTGGGCCTTAAAGGATGAGGAGGGGTCATGTGTGGAGGATGAGGTAGGATTGAAGGATATGGGACTAAGACATTTCTCTCAGATCTTCAAAAATGACAAGCGATCCTGTATCTTGGCACAACTCAAAGTTATCATGCTTTATCCTTCTATGCTATCCTCCAAGGAAGCTAGATGTTTCATTGAGAATGTTTCTCTAACAGAGATTGAGGGAGCTTTGAAACCTTTTAAAAAGGATAAGAGTCCTAGACTGGATGGTTGGCCTGTTGAATTCTTTCTCCACTTTTTTTATCTACTTGGTAGGGATCTACTTAAAGCTGTGGATTGTTCTAGGATGTCTGGAAGGATCACTCCTTCTTTAAACTCCACCTTCCTTTCCCTGATTCCTAAGAAGTTCAAGCCTATTTATTTTTCCGATTTCAGACCCATTTCTCTGTGTAATTTGGTATATAAGCTCATTTCAAAAATTATTGCTATCATATTAAAACCACATTTGGACTCTCATATCTCTCAAGATTAGTTTGGTTTTCTCAAAAATCATCAAATTGTTGAGCCCATTGGTATTACATAGGAGATTCTTCATATTGTCAGAACAAAAAACACGTGTGCCCTCATCCTTAAGCTGGAATTGGTAAAAGCTTTTGACAAAGTTAACTGGTCGTTTATTAAACTCATTTCGATCCATATAGGGGTTCCTCTTTTGGGGGTTAATTGGATAATGGGATGCTTAACATCAGCAAACTTTGTTGTGTTGGTTAATGGAACTCCTTCAAATTTTTTCGGTGCATCCAGGGGCCATTAGACAAGGCTATCCCTTGCTGTTCATCCTAGTCATTGAAGGTCTCAGTCTCTTGATTAAGGATGCCAAATTAAATGGTCTTATCAGAGGTATTAAAATCGCCTCGGCCCTTTCACTTACTCACCTCTTATTCATGGATGATGTTATACTCTTGGGAACTGGAACCCTTCTTGAATGGATGGCTTTTGAGGTCATTTTAAGCACCTTTTGCAAGGCTTCTAGGATGAGAATTAGTGTTGAAAAATTGGGGTTTCTCTTTAATAACATTGATGAAGGAACTCTTCTCAGTATTGCCAAGGTTCTACCATATAAAATGGAAAATATCACTATTGGCTTCAAGTATCTCGGCTACTTCTTAAAACCACTGGGGTACAAGGTAAACAACTGGTTTTGGCTAATACAAAATTTTGAAAGAAGGATTAACCATTGGTCACATAAATGTCTCTCCATAGGTGGAATACTGGTACTTGTACAAGTAGTTTTATCTAGCTTACCTGTCTACTAGCTGGCACTAGCTCTGATTCCAGTCTCTGTTCTAGACAGACTCAGGAGGTTAACCTTTGCTTTTCTTTGGGGCTCTTCAGGGGTTAAAAACAAGTATCATTTGGAAAACTGGAAACACCTTTCTTGGCCAAAAGAGGCAAGTGGTTGGGGTATAAAAAATCTTTCATGGTTTAGTACTGCCTTGAGATTAAAAAACTTATGGATGGTTCTTCATGGCAACAGTCTTTGGCACCAGGTTATGACCAGAAGTATATAAAGAATAAAATTGTGGTGTCTTAGCTCAGAGACAAAAATTTTACTGTCCATGGTGCTTCCATGATCTAGAACTGTTTCTTGAACACCCTCTCGTGGCTTGGGAAATGCCTGGCGTGGCATGTTGGAAATGGTCAGGATATCCATGTGGGTGTCGATCCGATCATTGGAACCCATTCTCTCTCAGATCTCCCTCAGGGTCTATGAGAATATATTGAGGATTATGGCATCTTATCACATAACCATGCACATAATTCTCTCCCAGGTTTACATGGTTATTGGTATTCAATGGAGGACTTGGATATTGATGGGGACTCGAAAATTGCTTGGGATGACTACACAAGGTGTCTGGAATAGGGAATAATCCGTCTCAACACATCTGTTGATTCCTTAGTATGGGTTCACAATAAACAAAATGGAAATGTCACAGCGGCTTTGGTATACGACCTGATTGTTCTTTCATCTTCTCCCTCGACTTGCAGTAAATTATATGCTTTTCTCTGGTCCTATAATATACCCTGAAAAATCGGTTACTTCATTTGGCTAGCCTTGGCAAACAAGATTCTCACTTGGGACAATCTTCAGAAAAAAGGCCGGATTGGGCCTAGCATATGTACTCTTTGTAAGTTGGGTGATGACTCTGTCCAGCATCTGTTTACTTCCTGCTACTTCATTAAAACTGTGTATGATTGTCTCAGTGATCATTTTCACTTTCATCCCCTTACTACAATCGGCTCTCTCGGCTCTTTCTTGGAAAAATGGATTGCTATGTATTCCAGACACTCAGAGTGTAGTTACCTTTCTTTCTTTATTATTTGGTGCATTTGGAAAGGACGCAACCATTGTATTTTTGAAGGAAAAAATCCATCGATCCTAGGCATGCTACATCGGATTGAATATTACACTTAGTTGTATCCGGTAGCAAGTGTAAAGAACAAAAAATCCAGGATTTGTGGACCTGGCCCAATTCTGGTATTTCCCTATGGCTTCTTTGATGGGGCAGCTATTGATTATAAGGGTGGAGTGGGTTTTAGCTTGGCTCTAAATGAGTCTCACACTTTTGAGTTTGCAATGGGGGTGAGATTTTGTACAAATACTAAAGTAGAATTGATGGCTCTTTGGGCTCTGTTGTCTGTGGCAAACATTATGGGGATTCCATGTTTGAATATTCTTGGAGACTCAGCAGTTATCATTAACTGGGAAAATTTTCATGCCTCACTGGATCCCCTTGATTTAATTCATTGGTGTATGGACACCAGAAGACTGATCTCTTGCTTTCCTCACTTGTCTTTCAGTCATACTTATCGAGAACACAATCAACTTGTAGACATGATATCAAAAACAGCCCAATCTTTGGCTCCTGGATGTGGCACTTTCTTTGAGTTTCTTAAGGGCCATTTGGTCATGACTGATACTTTTCAGCTCTTTTGAGCTCGATGCAGGAGCATTGCTCCTTCTTTGTTGCACCTTTTCTTGGTTTTTTTTGTATTATGGAGCGGGCTCTTTTGATCGCACTTTCTGCACAACTTGTATCCTCGATATGTATGACTGGTAGAGGCAGGTAAGGAATTGGAGACTACATGTACCTGAGTCTTACTTCAGTCTTTTTGAGGGATGTGTCTGCTCCCCTCCCCATTACTTACTCAAGATTTCCTGAGATAGTTCTTGGCTACTAGCTTGTAACGTCATTCTTCTCTTTGTATTGATCGATTGTAGCCCTATTAGTAGGGATGTATTTTAGATGCCCTTTGATTCATCAATTGAATAACAAGGTCAGGATTTTTTCCTTCTGAAAAAAAAAACGATGGATGATAGCAATATGGCTTATGAAAGAATGTTGTATAGAGGCTATATGACTTGAATCTTTCACAAATTACGTCTAAACCCACCACGACTTCGACCTAAGTTAGGATTTGATACCAAGTGTAGTAAAATTATTATTGTTTGACAAAATATTTCTACAAATATATAAGAATCTCTATTGAATAAATATTGATTGATAAACTATTGATAAAATGATTATTACAATGAGCTTTGCGATGGTATACTTATACACAATGAATTGTGATGAAGTAAAGAGGTGTGTTCCCTTTCAACTACTACCATTACACAATATGGGGTTCTTCCAACACTAGATTTGGATAGCTTGTTTCTTAAAAAGTATTGCATTCCACTTTATTATACCTTCTCAAAATTTCCAAGTGATACTTAAATTACATTTGTGCATTTAGATGAAAACATAGCTGTCCTTCAATAGTCTAGTAAGAGTCATGGTTAAGAGGCTAGAAGAGAGGCTCTTATTAATTATAGTTCTCCTCAAGTTCATTTCTTACCCCCTTTTTTTTGTTCTCACTTAAAAAATTATTGTATCTCACAATGGTCCATTACAATATCTATATGCACAACATATATGTTGTATGTGATGTTGGAGTGTGTTTCCTCATATTTTAATATTTTTATGATCATCTCTAATTTTGTGATTGTTACTAAAGAGTTTACAACGCATTACAGAGACATATGATGTCACAAATTCTTTTACAATAGAAACAAATTGGCTAGAAAATTTATTGGATTTACTCTAAAAAATATGGGTTCTTAATAGAAATGATTTGGATAGAAAATTTATTGTATTTAATCTCAAAAACATGGGATCACATTCCATTTGATTTGAAATTCCGAAACTTTTTCTCTTCCAAGTGTTGTGTCAAATTATAAGAAACTGTTTTTTATCCTAGAAATATTGGCATTAATGTTGTAGGAAATAGGGTACTCCCCAATCTATCTAGTGACATAGTCATTTTGCAGTCTCAATTGGATCATTTATTATTTGTCACTTTCCAGGTACAATGAACTAAAACATTTATCTTCATAATAGAAACACATGCCACTTTCCTTCCATGTTGTCGTCTTCTACATAAATATCAAATGCTTCATGATAAATAAGGTGAGATTTCGTATATATCATAATTAACTACAATGCCAATATTTAGTCCTATTGAAAAAATCCTACCACACATGTTAATTTATTTTTAATTTGCATCCAAAATTGGAAATATCTCAAACAAATGATCATTGTTTCATAACTAAACATAATTTATACTTCAATGTTAACTATATTTGCATATGGTTGTCCCTCAGGTTGTACCTCAACCAGATTTTTTATTTCTTCAATAGTTATGCCATCTATAGATTTGAATATCACAAAAGAGGCTCTGATTAAGAGACAAATGTCGAGGAGGGCTATGCAAATAACACCATCTTTCCGCCACTTTAGGTCAGTGATGCAATCCTATGACCAAGGGAGGAAACCTTGAAAAATAGAAAGGAATGGATCCTAGTATGTCACCCTAAGTTCCTCGAAAATGTGCATGAAAAACTTGATGGTATTTACAGCTGAAATATGAGGTTCACAGGGAAAAACTCAACTACAAAAATGATTGTCAATGTTGAATTTAAGAGGTGGGCACAAATATTCCACAATACAACAAACTCAAAGCAAGGGAAGCTAGTGCACCTTAATCATATCCCAATTCTTGAAAAGAAGAATAGCATCATCAAATACATCTCAACAAGAAAGCATTGTCAAGTATTCATTAAAATGCATTCAAGAAAACTATGGAAAATCACACATGCATAGTAAATTTTTGATCCATGTGACTCAGGGAATCATATGAAGACTTATCTATTGCTTTGAAAGCACATTAAACATCATATAAAATTGATTTTGATTAAAAAACCTAGTGGCATCACTGCCTCAGTCTTGGTTCCGCAATTCCTAACAATTTTATTTCATTGATATAACAGTGTACAATCAAGGGGGGTTAATTCATCACTTCCTTGGTATGCAAAAGTTCCTCGATATTGTACAATGAAGGAGGAAAGAATAAAAGTATGGGCTAATGTTGTATATCCTAGGAATTTCTCTCATATATTATAACTCTGAAATGAATGATCCTCCTATTGTCCTTCGTATTCATGAGTTTAAATATGCTCATGGATGCTAACTATTCCCTTTAGGTCATAGCTACAAGGCATGGTCTCATTGGTTGAAATCTATGTCTTCGTGTTGAGGTGGTGTAACCATTGTTTGCAGGAAGCTCGCCTATAAGCATGGAAAATATTTGAACTTTTATTATTTATCAATCTCTCATTCTGAAGATATTAGTAGATAAACCAATTCAGGTACTTATTAGATCAGTGAGTAAACGTTTCTAGTATGATGCCAAGGAAAATTTTTTGAATATTGTGTTGCAAAAGAAAACTTGTAAGTGAGGTTTCATATTTCCTTGTCATGGTGAGTTAGGGTATAGACTTGAAAAAAAGGATATGTCCATAGCACCTTTATTGTTGAGGAATCCATTATAGAAGAAAGGCTGCTACAAGCTGGTCCAACTAGAGACTGACCCCTCTGAGGAAATCCTCAATGTATTCAATAGATAAATAAAACTAATATGGAGCACAAGAATAGACACCCAAGAATTTAGGGAACCTGCTTTAGCTTGCTTTACTCATTCTCTCAAACTCCCAAATTATGTTGCGGTGAGAGAACGGTAGCTTGAGATGGTTATATGTGGTGAGAACAAAGGGGATACAATTGTCGAGAAATCATTGAGATTCCTTGAAATGTTTATCCAACATGCACCTTGCAATTCTTATCGAGAATGAGATGTTGAAATGTTTATCCAACACGAGCCATGACTTGGAGTGATCAATCACTTTTGTTTGGAAGTGATTGCACTAAGTATTTCGAGGTATAATACCTCATACAACAATAATGGAAAGATCACAAGAGGTAAAGGGTCTAATTTCATGGATATCGTATGATGTGATATGAGATACCATTAAACAAGAGAGGGAGAATGTGAATTACAAGTAACAAACTCTTATATACACACACAAAGACACACACACAATGGGATGTTGTGTCTTCAATATGTATCATATTGGATATTCAGTATGATGTGTCAAGGTTCAATCATTGGGTAAGGACTTCCCATGATAGCAATCGTATGACTAGAAATCAATATGGATGGAAATTATACATGTAAGAAAAGGGAATGATGATCTATGAAGCACACATATGAGATAACTAGATCATGAGGGTGATTGTAATGTTGAACTAGTATACCTTTTGAATGTTGACACCTCATGCTTCCTGAAGTGGTTGTGACTTCATTTGAGAAAATAACATTTTGACTTCCTGAACAATCATGTTGTTGTAGAGTGATTTTGGAAACAACTGCTCTAAAATATGGATTTCTCTTTGATTATGACAATATTAAACACAAACCTTTTGATAATGAATAGTAGAGATCTCTTTGAGAAAGAAACTTGCTTAAATTCTACCTTTTTTTGGGGGGGGGGGAGACCTTTTCTCCTTTCTGAATCACACTTCTTTGTCGTCGATGACTAGGATAAACTCTGATAATTTTGCATGATTCCATTTGAACCATTTATGGGAATAGATATTTTACTTTGGGTGTATATCTTGATTCCTTACCATTCTAGATTCACCCTGATGAAATGTAATATTTCATCCTTATATGCATTGGAAGCGAGGAAACCCACTTACTCGTGTCACATGCCTCAAAGCTTCCAACAGCTAAGATATCTCTTACAAAGATGGATGATTCAATCTGATCCATTTGTAGAAGAATTTATTCTCATTTTGAATGCAAGTTCCATAACCTCCAACAATTAATATTTGTATTTGAAAAGATGCATTAGTGTATATGGGGTGTCAATGGGAAACTATTCAATTTATATCTACTACATATTCCAAATCCACCAATGGTCTAAATATTTCTGGCAAGTTCCATGGTTCAATTTGATCTGTCGATGGGGATAAAATCATTTGTTATACTTTATATTCTTTATACCCTGTGGTTAGATATATCTTTCTAAATGATTTCACGCTTTTTAGTTGAACCCATTGACCATTGGATTCCAACTTATTTTGGTGTTTGTATTTTAATCTCCTTCTTCATAGAATTAGAATAGGGAGAGTACTTGCAAGGATAAAAAGGGATACAACATTTGAATCCTTATGTGGAATGAATACTCCTTGTGAGGTGTTAAGAATCCATATTGAATCTCTTAGGACAAAAGACTAGTTCCTTGAATTCTATTGGGATATGGATTTAGTTTTGAGATTATACATTGAGAATCTTCAGATGCATTCCTAGGTGAAAAAAATATTCTTA
>LPNX010930987.1:116708-233941 GCA_001517045.1 Pseudotsuga menziesii | reverse complement strand
TCCTAAATAACATATCTTTATATAATGATGGATATCAAGAGTATACTTTACCAATTCAAATCCTTGATAGTTCTTTCATTCCATCTGATTTCCAGACACCCCTTGACAGTTTCTTGTAACAACAAAATATCAGGGTGTTCCAAGCCAACCACCCTCTTGAGTGTTGATATTTTATGGGGACCAACCAGACCCCGATAGTTGAAGGACATAAGTTTCATCTATGACCCTTCTTCTGGTCTCGCACTGCTCTAAGCGCCCTCTCAATAGACTGTTGTTTCCCTTCCAAGAGATTTTTTTTTTAGATTGTGCCTTGGAAATAAAGGATTTCCTTCCTCCCCCCTTATAATCCATGGGTAAAGTGGCCGGTGTGAGCCAAGATGAGATAGTGAAATTTTTTAAACCCTCCACCCAATCCAAACCAGAAAAAGTAATATTATTTGCAAATAAATTTCAGAAAGGGGAAAGTGAGAAAGAGGAAATACTCGGGAAGGGAATCCCCTTCAAGATCTGGAGTTCAACCAGTCTTCCCACCTCCACGTCTGATAATGGAAATAAATCCTCCTCCTCTTGACTAATATAATCCACCTCAACACTAACAGGGTCCATAGGAATCAAGGGAAGAGTAGAAGGTGGTTCTATAAATCCCTCTGCCACCCCATCCTCCTTTTCTCCCTACTAGTGCCGACAACCATTGAGGGTTTGGACTGAGAGCTTGCAATCTGAGATCGGGTACCCATAATCATGACAATGCCTTCAACAAAAATGGACATTTTCATATTCCAAAGTCTTCTTAATAACATAGGGCCCCCATCTCAACATCATGTCTTCCGCTAACCCTTCTCGAAGATTTAGGCTGACCAATATTCTGGAAACCTTATGTTGTTTAGTCTCCAGGAAGGAGAGGTCTGCTTCTAAAAATTTCCCCAGAATGTTCCCAATGATTTTTAAATGATTTCCATCCAGTATTGAAGAGGGATCCCTAACAGTCGCACCCACAATGGCACAATATCAACTCCTTCCCTGCTGGCATCGAAAAGGGGGTGCCAAGGTTTGAGAAGCAGAGGTGAATGATCCAGAATCTAATTGTGGTTTAAAACCCACTAAATATGTTCCGGTTGCATAAAGTTAAATGCAAACCACCCTCTGGTAAGGACCACCACTTTTGTAATAGAGCCTAGGGGCTCTAACCAGCTATCCACCGCCCACTATACAACAGTCTGCAAAGAGAAGACTCCACCCAGGATTTTCCCCATCAAATTCTGGTTAGCCATATATAGAACCTAATGGTGAACAATTTCCTCACCCACTGCATAATTTTATCCATCCCTGTTTGATTTAATCATTTTTTTGCAGTTCCTCTTATGACCACCCCTGCTCCAGCCCTGTCTTTGGCCTCACTGCTGGAGCCTGTTCCAAAAAACCCTTCCCATCCTAGACTAGGGTAGCCCCACTGCTCAATAGGTCCAATGAAAATGGAAATGGAACCGTGTTCCTCCTTCCATGGAGATCCGTAGCCTGTAAACCCTAAGGGTTTTGAGCCTCCACCCAATTCCTCCATTGAGCCTGATCCATTTACCGCACCCTCCCCCACCCCACCATGTTCGAAATGTGGTTCGGCATAACATACCCCCGCCGTCAATGGTGTGTAAAATTATTCCTTACTCCACCTCTTCCTGTTACAAGCATCTCCAGCAGATCCCTCTCGAATGAAATATTGTGAACCCTCATGAAACTAAAACGACAGAGGGGAAGATAGTAGAAAGAATGAATGGGAGAAACCCTCTACATGGTGCAAGGGAGAAGAAACAATCGTTGCGGATCGTTCAACCCAGGTAGGAGGGGAAACCTGCACCTCATCGGGCCCGCTACCACCTGTCAAAACCCACATGTCACCCGCTTCCACCTGGTCATTGGAATAGTCAATCTGCTTACCATCTTCCATCCTATCAGGAAAAAGGATAAAAATAGTAGTAAACCCAAGAATTACTTGCAGGTAAAAACTACACCTAATTCTTGTCCACAGATACAAAGAAAAATATCTTTCCCCGGGTTAATATGAACCACCTCCCCACGCCTTCTTTGTAGCTGACCAAGCTACCGTCAGCAAGTGTTGGAGCAGGACCCCGCAGCTACAGAAGAAGCTGCTAATTTTGGCAGAAAGAGAGAAGTTTAGCGGAAAAAGGACAGGGCAGAGCTACGACGGCGTAGCACGTTTCCAGCTGGAGAGCAAAGCCGGAAACCACGACTTTTGGGATAGAAAAGTCAAGGAGGCAATGGTACCAGAGCAGCCGAGAGAAGAAAGCTCAACCACTGCATTGAAGGCAGCGGCGGAAGACAGGAGGGCTCAGCGACCCTCATAAAGAAGAAGGAGCAACGAGGCTCAAGCATTGAAGGCGAAGGACAGAAAGAGAAGCGGTGCATAGTACCCATGGTCAGTACCGGGAAGCATGGAAGACTGCAGAGAGCTGCGGTGTGACGGGAAGCGGCTACCTCAAGGACAGAGAGGACCGACTGTCACTGTTTAGGGTATGGGTTTACTATTGGGACAGGCCCACAGTGTTGTAAGGGCACGACCTTCGGGCTGCCTATAAAAGCTTGAATTTTTGTATTGTAAAGGGTTGGTTGGGTAGCTAATCAATTAGTAGATAGTCTTGTAGATTCAGAAATCAGTCAGACAGACTGCGTTGTAACGATCCAGACACATAGTTGTCTATGAGTCATTTGAGTCTGTATGTAATCATTTGCAGAGAGAACAGAGAGGGAAGAGATATAGAGAGAAGATCAGAGATCTAGGAGAAACTATGCGCTGCAAGGGTAGTGCAACAAACTGTGCTAACTTCCCTCAAGATATATAATAGAAGCACAGTTTGGTGGACGTAGCTCCCAGCCCGGGGGTGAACCACGTTAAATCTGCGTGTTATGTGTTGAATGGATGTGATTGTATTTGCTTATTGTTACTAGTTATTATGCATGTAATGATAGTAGCAGTAGACGAATGTATGTATTGTTTCATTCATAATATTGCAAAAGGCTAAGGATAAGTCGAAGTATTGCAGTAGGTTGTTTAAGGACTATCTAACGTCGATCACTAATTACCAGTTATTCATAAGAGACTTCTGAGAAGTAGAGTGTCGCGCATCGGCGCAATCAACGTTAAGAGCGTAAAGTCGCAGTGGTAAGGTATCGCAGAGAAGCGATATCGCATCGGCAGAGGAGATGCGATGCGAGATACTGCGAGCTGAGGGCTTAGCGTTGAGGAGAGGATGGGTGTTCTGCGGTGCGCAGAAACATAGTAAGGATTGGAAAGCTACGAGTAAGTGGAAGTTGTGCGACGTGAGAGGAATCCGAGCAACCGGTGCGGGGTTGAGCATCGCACGGGTGAAAGCGCTGCGAGTAGAAGGGGACGTGCGATGCGCAGAGCTAGTCGACTTAGTGGCGCATAGAAGAAAGGGGAAAGAAGTAGGATGTCCAGAACCCGGTCCAAGACACTTGAGTCTTGGCCAACCCATTAGATTCACTTCGGGTGAGACTTCAGATCGCTTTGCGGTCTGTTGCCGAAAGGGCCAGTGAGTTTGGGGTGTTGTTGATTAATTATAGTAAACCCGGGTCTGCCCATGCAATCAACAACAAGCTATATGGGCTCGTCGCTCCTTTGAGGCCCTATGTCATTAATCCAATGATGCTTTGTCACATATACGACTCTCGTATGGTCAGACATCCGACAACCGTGGAGTCAGAAATACGACGTCTGATGAGCGAGAGTTGAAAATTAGATAGTAGAAATGTAAGTCATAAATTCAACAACTAAGTCTACATTTTAAAAAAAATTAATCAAAATTCAAAATTTCAAATTGAAATCCGACAAAACAATACTTTTCATCAGATGTCATCAGATTTTGTCGTCAAAGTTTGGACTTAAATATTGTTGTGCTATAAATGTAGGGCTTCAGGCATGCGCAATTAACCCATCCTGAGTACAAGATACTATCAAGATGCACAAGTTTCACAACACCTGAATCCTTAATTTCTACAACAATGAATGGTGCCAACCAGTGCATATATAATTTATATGGATGCTTCATAAACTTCTTGTCATACAATAGCACTTTGTCTCCTTTGGAAAATTGTTTCTTCTTGATATGGAGATCATGCCATGCTTTATATCACCCTTTTTCTACTGTTGCATGATATTATTCCATAAAGCGAGATTCTTCAAGTTCCATTAATTCTACAAGGTGTTTCACAACTGATTCTTCATATGTCATATGTGTTGTATGTGCAATGTAAAGACTTACAACTATGAATTCAGTGAGAAATATTACTTCTCTACCATAAACTAACTCAAATGGATTCTTCTTATGAATTTTCTTAGTAGTAGCCACGTAAGCCCATAGTATACATGGAATCCTCTCATCCCAGTTGTCCTTTTTTCTGCAACAAACTTTGGTCAATATTTTCTCCAAGACCTTGTTGAATGCTTCTACAGTGCCATTCACCTAAGGGTGATATGAACTGTTGTTATGATGTTGAACCATAAATTTATTTGTCAATTCTTTAATTATATTATTCATAAAAGACTTTCCTTGATCACTTGTGAGACTTCTGGGGTACCCAAAATGAGTGATATGTTTGCATAGATGAATTAAGTAGTTATACCAATGGAATAGTCTCAAATTGGTGCAATTTTATCCCACTTAATTAAAATATATGTTGTAGTAATAATACAATGAGCTTTTGAATGCTTCATTGGTGGGTTTATGGGTCCTACAAAGTCAAGTGCCCATTTCTCAAATGGTTGTAGTGCTCAAACTAGATTTCATGGAATTTCATCTCTATGAGATGGTTGACCAACACATTGGCAGGTGTCACATTTTCTTGAGTAATCCTTAGCATCTTTGAATATTGTAGGACACCAGAGTCCTTGTTGTAGAACCTGTATACCTATATCTTTTCCGCTAACATGATTTGAATGAAAAATAGCATCAATCCCCAATTTATATAGTTGGCCCACAATTAGCTAATATTCTGCTGCTCCTACAACTAAGTGTCTTTAATGGGTAGGGGGGAAATCATATGGAGCATTTCTTGTGGTGAGAAACAATGTGATTTCTTCTAGGTGATCTAGGACGGATTCCACTCGAAATAATGGAGCATCTGGTAGTTGATCATCCACTAGACCATCAACTTTGCCTAATTATAGGCCAAATAGATGATTTGGTCCATGGTTGTGTTTCCTGGGATTCACTTTAATTTCAAAAGAAAATTAATGAAACAAAAATAACCATCTACAGATTCTTCCTTCTAACACTAGTTTTTTTACCAAATAATTCAAGGTGGAGTAATATGTGAAGCTTGAAATGTCATCCTAGAGGCAGTGGTGGAACTTCTGTAATGCATAGATCATGGCCAATATTTCTTTCTATGTTGTTGTGTAGTTGTGCTATGTTGTGATAGTTTTATACTGACAAAGTAAACTGGATGGTCAATATCACCTTCTCCTGGATGGGATAATTTAGCACCAACAACAATTCTTGATTCATATACATGGACATGAAACTCCTTCTTCCAATAAGGAAATGCTAGTATTAAGGTGTTTACCATTCTTTCTTTCAACGTGTTGAAAGATTTTTCACAATCTTTATTCTATTGAAAAGTCTCGGCCTTATTCAATGAATTTTCTAATAGTTTAGTAATGGATGCATAGTTATAGATTAATCTTCTATAGTACCCAGTATGACCCAATGTGGATCACAAATGTTTTACTCTCATAGGTTCCTATAGATTTATGATAGGGAAAGTTTTTGCAAGATCGACCAGTGCTCCATATTTACACACAATATGTCCTAGAACGTTACTAAAAGGTACACAAAATATTCACCTTCGCAGGTTCAATGAAATACCATCTGTCTGCAATGATTTAACATAAGCCATAGGAGAGAAACATGGTATTTGCGCATATTGTAAACCGTCTAGTAGTCCATATATACTTCCAATAATTTATGAAGGAACTCAAGGAAAGGGGAAATCACAATCCTTGAAAAACAAGTTGGCTCATTCTTAAGTCCAAATGTCATAACATTGTATGCGAATGATCCCCATCCAGTAGTAAATGTAATCCTCTTCTTAGCTTCTTCAGCGATTCTAACCTAGTCATATCTTGAGAATCCATCGATGAAGGAGCATGCTTCATTTCTCACTTCTTGATCTAATACTTTGTCATTGAATGGTATTAGAAAGGGGTCATGGACACATGCAACATTTAGGCTACGATAATCAATGAAAACTCAAATTTCCTCTATATCCTTCTTACTCTGGATCACTATGGGACTAATCCATTAGGACTCATCGACTGGTGAAATCAAGCCCGCACTCAACATGTGGTCAATATATTTTTTCACCTTTTTCTTAATCCATGGATTCAACAAATATAGTAGATGCTTTGCTAGATTTTTGTCTAGGTTTAGTGCAATATTCATCTCCCCAAAGGTCTCCCTAAACTCCTTTCAGTTCTGTGTAGCTTTCCACAAACAAGTCTTCATACTCTTTTAATAGGGATGTGACCTTAGAGACAGTTTGGTCATCCCAGTAATCCCCAATAGATTCCATATTTGGATTGTCTTTAGTACCAATGTTGATTTTCTTTAGTTGCAAATATTGTGTATAGATTGCTCTGGTATCATCAGGTTTGGTTTGTCTAACTTCTTGGGTGCCTTCCTTTTCCTAGAAGGTTAGGTTCTGAAGCTATTGAAGTTCATCTGGTTTTAGATTGTCTTGATCTACCTTTGTGAAATAAAGAGGCCACCTCATCGTTGATATGGCCAAATGAAATTTCATCAATTCTTGATATATAGGGAAAATATATGAGTGACCCACCTTCCACAACCGATCAGTAAATAATGCATCCTTGATAGCTATTAATTCTTTTGTTACTGTGTCGATTGTTGTAAAGGGGGAAAAATCTTGAAAAAAAACGGCACGCAGCTTCTTCTAGAACTCAATTCGCCTCCTCATTTCTTCATGTAGATACCAAGATTTCAGACTAGGAGTCAGGTCATGGAATAATGGATGAACCCAAAATTGAGGTTGTAATCCTATTGATTCCCATTGGTGTTGACATAGTTAAATGTATTGGTAGGGATTGAAATCCCCCATTTAGACTCATTTCACCATGTTAACATCAAGGGAGGGTTTGAATCTAATCATCAAATTTAGTTTTGTTGTGTCCCAATTAGGGAAATCATCTTTGTGTATTTCTCACCATCTCACAGGATTCCCTCTAAGTGTTGTGTTCAAGACATCCATACAATGTTATTTTTTACCAAAGATTCGATCTCTTGCAGGAAAGCATCCAATCCATTGGTCCCATCATATGTTGGTAAATGATTTAATTCTATGCCAATCTATCTCATATATTTCACCATTGCATAGTTCATAGATGAAAGCTCACGGCAACCATTTTGTGAATTGTCACATGCTTCTTCATAATCATTGTCAAATGATTGGATACATCTTCAATTGATTGAACTATTTGCAGTTGGGTTCATGTAGTCATCCCTCTTTCCTACTATGATAAAGTAGATTCCATCCAAAGCGTCTCATTCCATATTTTCTTGAATTGTTTCTATGTATCACTAACCTTAATGTAGATATAGAGGTTGCATCACCTTCATACCATTAGCCTTGAAGGTCATCATCTTTTTTTAGATTAATTATGGCATAGTTTTCATAGGCCCATTCAATTCCAAGCAGCACTGCATTAGGATCCATCTCACCCATGATCTCAATGACTTCGAAATCCATGGTGGTATTAAAACCACCTAAATCCACTTTCACATTCTCTATACAACCAATGGTAAAGATATGGTATTGATTTTCTATGCACAACTGAATGGGAGAATAGACAAGACTTGGTGAACCCATTTCTTCCCATGACTTCTTTGGCAAGATGTTCACATCAAAACATAAGTCTAGAATCACATTCTTAAGATCATAGTCATGCACCTACACATCCATAAACAATTCTCAACCAACTCTCTTGCTTTGCCTTTGTTGCACCAACTGTATATTTCACTATGGTATCAGGGCACAAATTTCTCCATTGATTTTCACAACATTAGAGAGGTTGCAAAGCACACTTCATAACTTCTGAGTGGATTTCTCATCTTCCAAGATACTCTTCGGTAAGTGAAAACATAATGAAACAATGTCCTTTTCTTTATCAGTACATGATATATCGCCCTAAGATATTGTACAATCCATCTTGAACTGGTGAGATGATCTTGTACTCTATTGGGACGTTGGATTTGGTATTCGACCAAACATATACATGGATTCTCGGTATGTCTCCTTTTGTTGAACTGTAGTATATTTAGTCTTCTTTGGTGTTTCCTTTCTAATCATCAAAGAGTTTGGTCGTCATTGGTCTGATATAGCTTTTGCGGCTGCCCATGTGACAACGAATTCGATTCCAGTTCAATCTTCATGGGGTTCATAGTTTATAAAGTTGGCCAGTCTTCTTGTGAGATCTTCCCATTTAGCAATGGGATTAGGGAATTCTTCCACCATGTGAGTGTTTGTGTGGTAATAGGCACACCGTGGTATTTGGGTAGAGGATGGTCATGAACCATATGGACAACTTCATTACACTTGTAGTATCGTAGTGGTCTTGTTCAACTTCCTCCTCTTTTGGCTCCAAATCCTCTTTCGCGGCCTCCCCCTCCTATCCCTAGGGTTCGATCAACTACCTAAAATATAGATCTATCTAGCCTCTCTGTAAGGGAATCCAAATTTCTACATTTCTTAGTGCTATGTGTAGTAGATATACATTATTGATAGTAGACTCTATTCAGTATTAATAAGTACTTCTAGAATATTGGGTAAGGTCATGGTGGATAACCAAATGATTTGTGTATCTCACAAACTCATTTGGAGAAGCACTTTGTGGTTCTAGATATGATGGAAAACCTGTTGAGTGAAATGGATTTGCTGCAACCACCTACACAACCGTTGCACGAGTCCTGTATTGAATTGTCCACCTAGCAGGACTTTCCCTCCTCATGACCATAGACATTCTGAAACATGATGTCCTCCTGTCGTGCAACTAGTACACCATACCTGCGATCATGATACTTTTGGTGCATTCATATCTTTAAGTCTCTCAGTTATTTATACCAACTTATTATGCACATGTTCCAGTTCCCCAAAAGAGGATGAAGTTCCAACCCCAACTCCCATAGAGTATGGATAGTTTTCTGTAGCCTCAATATTCATTTCCTTCTCTAATGTAGTTATGAGTGAGTCTATTACTTGTTGTGATAGAGGTATCTTCGTTAATAAAAACAACCCTTCGATAAACCACTATTTATGATAGGATTCGTGGACTCGATACTTTAAGTTGGTTAACACGTCTCTGAATCATCATGCATATGCCTAGGATGATTCTTTGTGCATATGTCATATTTCTCATAATCTTGCAACAACTTGCTATTCAGACTCCGGTTGTAAAAACTCATCCATAAATAGTTTCTATGTTTCTGCTAAAGTTGGACCTAGTGTGTTTATATCTCGTCTCTCGATCATCCTCATGTACCATTGTAAGGCCTTTCCACATAGGGTTTTTTTAGAAATCTACCAATTTGGATGCCACTAGGGTTTCTTTGGTATTCCATATTACTTCATAGAGAATCCAATGTTGGATTGTGTCATCTTCTTCGCCATTCCCCCAGACTTCTGGAAATTTTAGGGACATTCCTCCTGGTTCTCCTACCATAGTTGTGGTTGAATTTCCTACAAACACAAATACTTGGGGTCCTGGTTGCACAATATTGTTGCTACTAGTTTTTTAAGAGATACTATTACTCCCTCCTACTAATGAACTGATTTGATAACTATTGGTACTACTATTCATCTAACTATGCCAAGGTAATTTCAAAACAAAATTTTAAGAGTTTGTTCCCATATTATGCAAGTGTTCTTGGGGGTCATTCGGGTGAATGCTATTTTCATTGCTTATAGTTCCTACTTTTGTGCCAATGAGGGGTTCACTTTCTACAATACTTTCATTTTCACAAGTCTTGATAGTTATTGATGATCCTCATTTGCATTCAAGGCTAAGTCTGGTGTTTGATAGAGCACTTTTCTACGCAACAATTGGTATTTGTTATCCTACCTCCTACTTGGCCTTCCCCCAACCTCCTTTTTCTAAGTTGTCCATCACCTCAATCCCATTCTCTCTTAATATGGTGTTAGATGGTTCTACTTTTTGCTTCATCTAAGGTAGTTCCTCTTTGCTTTCTTCGCTATTTTCCACATTCCTTATGTTTTCTTCCAGTTGTGCACTTCTTCTTCGTGTTTATCTTAGTTGGTATTTACACAATTTTCCTCTGATTTCTTCTCTTCACTCTGCTCCCTTAGCCCTATATTTAGCATTGTCAACCCCCTCCATTAATGATCGATCTACCTTTTAATATCTAACAACGTCACTTTGACTTTTCCTCTGAGCATGAGGGGTTTACTCCTCCATTCTAATCCATCTTTGAGGAAAAAACCCAAAGTCAACTAACCAGGTTTTAATCCACATCGAGACTTCTTTAAAAAGTATGCCTCTTACTCCTATCCTAAGTTCATCTTTAAATTTCTATGTGGATTGGTTATCTTCATCTATAAATTCCATAATATAGCCAAGCATAGTACTTTCTACCCAGAAATAAATGGACCTAGAAAAAGGAAAGGCTAGCTGATTTAACTTGATCAGATCCCTTGGAGTCCACTCAATCTCTTTCTTTTTCTGTTACGATACTTAGGTTCTTCCGCAAGTCGTCACAACCACTCTACTAGTTTTACCATAATTTTAACCCAAAAAACTTCATACTAGTCTAGAGGTTGACCTCCATAACATAGATATTATTTGAACTTGGATACTTCCCACCTCTGTAGTTCAACCTCTTAGGTTATGAAATCATCAAGATTCTTCTCCCACAAATCACATATCTTACCTGTTACCACAAAAGCAACCATATAATTAGTAGAGTCTTGTTAAGAACCAACCCCGACAATGGAACTATTTGTTGGCGCAAAATTGAGACCGAGGTTCTTGTGCATGGGCCAATAGAAAGGTGCCATTGTATCCTCAGTGTGTTTCCATTTTCAATCCCCTTAAGGGGGAAGGTCTCACCCAAAGCACAGCCAAGACTGATGTAAGATAAGTATTGGTTAATTGTATGGTTACAGTTGAATTTGTATAATAGAAAACATCACAATATCATTCATTCTAATATCCTACAACATCACTTAATCACATTCATTATTCATCATGAAATATCAAAATAGTAAACATAAACAATTATAACAGAGATAATCACAACAACAAAAATTAAGGGGCCCAATAGTCCTTTTATGATATAGAAAATAAATCTTCATATAATAGTTTACATCATCGCTCTAGGACTTACAGTTATCATGGAATTACCCATCGCAGGATATACCCTCATATAAATGAAACCTAGAACTGTAGCAGTAAGAGCTGTAAATAACAATAATGTTCTACAATATATATTGAATGATAATAATTGATGGAATGATTGATAATATGATACAATATATTCATGATGGTTTACCTATATAGGAATTGACTGGTCACAAAGGTGAACGAGCATGTCTCTTGGACTTCCATTAATTAATAATTATATTTATTAATTATTATTTACTGAGGCTCTTGTTGCTTCTTGGATGTAAACTTGTTTTGTTGTTCCATGTTTTCTAGATATTCTTCCCTTCTTCCTTGTTGATTCACTTCTTTTCCCTTGAGGATGGAAACTTCATTTCCATATAATTTACATTGTTTACCATGAAGGTGGAATTCTATGTACTGTTCTTTGAGATTGGTGGAATAAGTGCCTAACTGCATCAATTGTTCTGCACCTAGATGTTATATTTTTATCAATTAAGCTAGCATTAACTTAGGATCTTAATTGAGAGAATAACAAGCACAACAATCAAACACATGAGACAATGAACACAAATATTTTCCTCGAGGAAACTATAAAGGATAAAACCCCGCAACTTCCTCAGAGATAGAATCAGCACCAAAAGCAAATCCCCAAAAACAATAAGATGATATCCCAACAGTAGTAGCCTCTTTCTCTCTATCCCCAACAACTTCTTCTTCCTCAGCTATGCACTATAACTAAGTGTGAGTGAGTGTGTGATAAATAGAGAGGCTCACTCTCTATTTATACTAATTCCCGACTTGACAATAACTCATTAGGGCCGACTTCTCTAGGAGACTCTAATAACCCTAGGGCCTTGCAACAGCGGGGACTTTAACCCTTGAACAACAGGAGGGTTACCCACGATGACTTGACATGACTTCTTTACATTATAGAACCTCCCGATGTGAACATTGGGGCATGAAATGACTCAATTACATTACATATACTTCCCAGAATAAACATCAGGGTACAATACATGAAATATACAAGTGAATACATTCCGAAGTTACAAATACATCAACACTCCCTCTTAACTAGGAAGGTATTCTTTCGACACAATTTTCAGCACTGGTCTTCTTCTCTGTATCAACTGGATCATCTCGTCATCTTCATATTCAAGTCATTGTCATCTTCAAGTTGTCTTCATCTTCAAGTTGTCTTCATCTTCAAGTCTTCTTCATCACGGGATCTGGATCATCACTCGATCTGGATCATCACTGTTGGATCATCATCATTGTATCATCATCGAATATGGATCATCATCAAGTCTATCTCATCACTTGATCTGGATCATCATCAAGTCTGGATCATCATCATCGGTGCTATCTCAGAATGGTATTATCTCTTGATTCTTCTCATCACAGGAAGTTCTACAGAGCCAGCCCTTTTTCATGCTAGTTGTAGGCCTAGCCTTCATGCAGGTCTTCTTTAATGCTTATATTTGACCCTAAGTCAGAATGGCCCACCCAGCTCTTACATCTGACCTCATCTTGTAAAAAAGGCATGCCCAACACTCACATCTGACCTCATCTTGTCATAAAGGCCCAACACTCACATCTGACCATGTGTAAACACATCACACCAGAATGGCTCAGCACTTATATCCGACCATGTGAAAACACACCACATCAGAAGGGCTCTGCACTTACATCCAACCATGTGCGAACACACCGCATCGGAAGGGATCTACACTTACATCCGACCATGTGTGAACACACCGCATCGAAAGGGCACTGCACTTACATCTGACCATGTGTAAACACATCGCACCAAAATGGCTCTTAGTCCCAGACTGAGGATTCCTAGTAACTGACCAGGTGCCTCCATTCTCCTGGAGAATGGCATCTTAGCACTAAGCTGGGTATTCTTGGTAACTGACCAGGTGCCTCCATTCCAAGAATGGCATTCAACACTTATATCTGATCATGTAGGAACCAATCCTACAGTCACATCAAAATGGCTCAACACTCACATCTGAGATGGAAGGAACCAATCCTCTCACCATGACAGAATGGCTCAGCCCTTACATCTAACCATGGAAGGAACCTAATCCTCTTACCATGTCAGAATGGCTCTCGGACTCATCATTTCCCCTTGGAGGGAACCTCGATCTAGAGAACACCAAGCTTCTCCCTGAAGTACTCAAACTTCACTCTGGAAAATGGCTTCGTCAACACATCAGCTATCTATTCGTTCATCACAACATAGTGGAGCTTCACTGCTCCTCTCTGCACCATATCCCTAATATAGTGATACTTGATCTCGATATGCTTCAACTTGTCATGGAACACTAGGTTCTATGACAACTTCACATAAATCTGGTTGTCGCAATATATACAAGTAGAATCCAACTGGAGATCAAATAAATCAGACAGTAGCTTTCTCAGCCACACTACCTTGCAACTAGTTGAACAAGCTGCGACATACTCTGCTTCAGCTGTACTCAGTGCCACACAAGACTGCTTCCTGCTAATCCAAGAGATCACACCTGATCCCATACTGAAGCAACATCCTAAAGTGCTCTTCCTATTGATGGCACTGCCTACCCAATCTAAATCAACATAACCCTCCAGGTTAATATTCTGATTTGCCTCATACTTGAGCCCATAATTAACTGTACCCTTCAGGTACCTCATAATATGCTTTGTAACAATCAAGTGAACATGTCTCGGATCTATCAAGAACTAGCTCAAGGTGTTCAGAGCAAAGCAAATATCTAGTCTCATGTTCGTCAGGTACATCAAGGACCCAATCATCTGATGATACATCGTAGCATCAACCACTTCTAATGAAGCATCACTCAATAGCTTCATGTTCGATGTCATAGGTGTGGTTATGGCCTTGCAGTCCATCATCCCAAACCTCTTCAAGATCTCTACTACATACTTCCCTTGTCCGAGGAAGATTCCATCCACATTCTACCACACCTCCATGCCTAGAAAATAGTGCATCATACCCAAGTATTTCATTTCAAACTCGGCATCAAGCTTCCTCTTTGTATTAGTAATCAACCCATCTATAACTGTTACAAATAGATCATCCAGATACAGTAGGAGTATCACCGGGTTACCTTTTTCAACTTTGTAGTAAAGGTTGGAATCTGCTTTACTTTTGGTAAATCCCAAACTGGATAGAAAGCCATCAATTCTGTCGTACCATATCCTGGGTGCCTATTTCAAACCGTATAGGGCTTTCTTCAGTCTACACACATGAGACTCCCTGTCATGTGTCTCAAAACTGAGTGGCTACTCCACATACACTTCCTCTTCTACTACACCATTCAAGAAAACAGTCTTGACATCCATCTGGTGTATCTTCCATTTCATCACTGCAGCCAAAGCAAGTACTGATATGATGGAAGTGTATCTGGCTACAAGTGAAAAAGTTTCTTCATAGTCTATTCCTTCTTTCTGGGAGAAGCCATGAGCCATGAATCTTGCTTTATATTTCTCTATGCTGCCATCTGCATCATGCTTGATCTTGTAGATCCATTTGAAAGTTACAATGGACTTCCCTTCTGGTCTTGGGACAACATCCCAAACATCATTCTTCATGATCAATTGATACTCTTCGATCATAGCATCCTTCCATTCTTTTCTTTCTGCTGCTTCTTCATAGTTGGAAGGTTCTTTATCAATAATGTCACATAGCAGGGCTACATAACTGTTATACCAAAATCCTGTCACCATCATGTGATAAGACCATTGACATACCTATTTGCCCTTAATCCCAACACTTGGAGTGGAAACTCATACCATTTGCCAATATTTCACAAAAATGCTCAGCACCGCGCTTTCCCCTTTGCCTAAGAGCGGTACCTTGCTCGCACCACCTATCCCTTGTTAGCCACAAGCAGTGCCACCGCTTATGGCCCTTAGTCCATAAGCGTTTCTTACCTGAACCACTCTATCATTGAAGGAGAAAAGCGGTACCCTGGGTGAAATGGGAAAAAGAGAAGATTCTCGAGGCTTCTAGATGATGAGCCTCGTGTCCTCCCTTATCCCTATCATTGTGGGTCAGTTGAGCTCGAGATCCCTCATCCTAGGATCTTAGAAGCCACCTCATCCACTAATCTCTCAACCAACCCTATCCATTGAGCCTTATAAATACAAGCTCATGTCCATGGTTGGGGGGAGGACTCTTAAGGTATTGTTATGATGTTGGATTGATTACTTGGCCCAAGCCATTGAAGAGCATAGAGAGCAAAAGTCAGAGCTTATGGGGATGAGAGTGCTTGGTTTCATGGAGATGCATGTTAACACTAAGGCTTAACTGGTTGTAAAATTCTCCATTTTATCTTAATGCAAAGCTAATTTCCATCCCACATTACTGTTGTTGTATGATTTCACATGTATGTTGTTAGATTCCTTAGTCACTAACATGGATCACTAGATTATATTCTGGCAGCTTTGATGTGTTTGTGTGTTTAATCTGATTACAGGTACACAAGGTTACTGTCGAAGCATCACATTCTAGGTATCTACGTCGTCTAGGGAGGGTATTCAACCTTTGTCCTTCATTTGTTTTGGATTTGAACCATTCAGACTAGTGGAACACCTTACTGTCCGCAGAAGGTGAAATATTCCTACTAACAATAACTAGAGCAGGACCTAGTTCTCTTTCTTCCTCTGTGTGTTTCTTCTGAAGCTCCATATCTTTCTGCACCTTAGATAATTTCACGTACCCAAGTAGGTTTCCTCTTGTGAGGATTCTTCTCCTAAGGTGGATCCACAGGTTCTTGAGGTTCTTCTAATTCTCAATCCTCTTCTTGAATTTCTTCGTTCATGGTTGTATCATGAATTCTGGGTGCTTATGTTTCTTCAAGTTCTTCAGTCGGTCTCTTCTTGGATTTGATGTAGGCTGAATTTTCGTCAAATGTTACATCTCTGCTAATGTTGATCTTCTTGAATCCTGGGAAGTATATTCTATAAGCCTTCGAGCTTTCAGAGTATCCCACAAATATACCCTTCTTTCCTGAAGGATCTAACTTCATCCTCCTTTCTTTCGGAATGTGTATGTATACAGGACAGCCGAATATTCTGAGATGGCTGACTTATGGTTTCTTGCCAGAGAAGACTTCTTTAGGTGTCTTGTTCTCAAGTACTCTGTGTGGAGTACGGTTCTGTACATATACCAATGTTCTGGTAGCTTTTTCCCATAGATGCATGGGAATATCTTGATCATGAAGCATGGCCCTTGCTACTTCCATGATCGTTCTATTCTTTCTTTCTGCAATCCCATTCTGTTGTGGATTATATGGAGTGGATAACTCCCTCTTAATCCGTAAGTCTTTTCACAATTATTTGAATTCATTTGATGTGAATTATCCACCATTATCTGATCGAAAGGTCTTGATCTTATTTTCAGTGTGGTTCTCAATCAAGGCTTTGAATTCCTTGAACTTGCTGAATACATAATCTTTGTTCTTCATAAAGTATATCCGTGTCTTTCTAGAAAAATCATCAATAAAAGAAACATAGTATACATACCTGCTTAATGAACTAGATGACATTGGACCACATACATTGGAGTGGATTATTTCCAAGATTCCTTTTGCCTTGCTCTCGCTACTTGGAAATGTATTCTTTGTGTTCTTCCCTTTCGCACATCCTATGCATACACCTTCATGTTTTGTCTGCATTTCTGGGAGACCTTCAACATCTTCGCTTGCAAGTGGTAGTGCTCTATAATGCACATGTGCAAGCCTTCTATGCCAAAGCTCATTTGGTTCTATCGAGTCATGAACCAAATCTTGTTCTGGTTGGCCCTTCAATTTGTATAGTCCTCCTTCTTATTCCCCAATCGCTACTGCATCATCAATAGACTTTCCCTTCGGCCACATGAGAACTTGGCCATCTACAAATGCAACCCTCATTCCTTTTGCATCCAATGCATATATGGAGAGGAGGTTCTTCTTTAGTCCAAGTACAAACAATACATCTTTCATCTTGATAGACTTTCCAGAGTCTAGTTTATATGAGGATTCACCACTACCTTTTATTGGATACTGGTAGTCATCTCCAAATTTCACCTTGTGAGGTGATTCATGTTCAGATAGTTTCACAACGGATTACTTGAATCTTGTCATATGTTTGGAAGCAGCACAGTCTATAAGCCAATCACTGCTACCATGTGTGAGAGTTCCCATGAGAGTGGAAATCATAACATATTCTTCATCACTTGAAGAATCATCACTGTCTTGTCTGGTTCTCTTTGTGGAAGGTTGATCATCCTCTGCAGCATGAGCATGATGTCTTCTCTTGTTTTCCTTCTTCTTGTGAGAGCTACTTTTGTTTCTAGGACAATCTCTAGCAAAGTGTCCTCTTTCATCACATGTATAGCAAATGTACTTAGACATATCTCTAGGCTTTCTAAAGTTACTCTTTTGGTGAGAGTGCTTACCTATGTGGTGGCTAGTTTTGGTTTTCTTGGATTGTACTATGAGAGATTTATCTTCACTTCCCATCTTTTCTTCTCGAGCTACTATCCGAGCTTCTTCTTGAGAGCATTCTTCCCATAGTCTGCTGAACTTGACTAGCTTCTTTCTGGCACAGATCCCTTGAATGAAAGAGTCTCATGTCCTAGGGAAACCATTCAAGGTGGTCATTACAATCTCTGAATTCTCCACTTCTTCATCCACTGCTTCAAGTTGTTGGATCTGGGATACCCTTGTGAAGTATGACTGTATGGTCTCCACATTCTGGATCTTTACATTCTTCAACTGGTTCCTCAAAGTCATCTTCCGGTTTATGTTCTTTCCTTCAAACAGTTTGGTTAGGGAATCAAACATAGCTTTAGGTGTCTTTAGGGAGGACACCTGTGGTATGAGGTGATCCTTGATTGAATCAGCAATAATCGTCTTATCCATAACCAACTTCTTCTTGTGTAAGGCCGTAGCCTCATCTCCCTCTAGAACTGGAACCTCTTCATTGATGTAGGAGTCCAACTCATTTTCTTCCAGGACCAGGGAGATCCTATACTTCCAGGCTCAGAAGTTATCAGCTCCCTCAAGCTTTTCATCAAGCTTGGTATGATGAGACATCTTAACTGAGAACCTCAAATGGAAATACAAAATATTTAGATCTTACCAGGTCAAGATGTCGGATCTGGATCTGGAGCTGAATTTCTGCAGAGTTGGTTTAGGAGCAGATTAGGGTTTGACTTTCCCAGATTTCTATCCAACCAAAATCTTTGATCTTGATCTCTAAAATTCGATTTTGAGGAGGAGATCAATCCAAGCCTGGGCTCACTCAAAAATTTCACTTCTGTGGAAAGCCCTAATTTCCGGCAATAGTGTCGGGTCAAAAACTAAAAATGCTCAAAATCAGATTCTGCTTCGATAGAAAGATGCACCCTGGGGAGGAGAGTAAGCCCAACCTTCTTTTGCTGAAAATCTATGGAGAGAGATCCAAGAAGTAGGAAGACCTAGTTTCTGCAGCTGCACAGTGTCTTCTTCTTAGGTTAGCTCTGATACCATGTTATATTTTTATCATTTAAGCCAGCATTAACCTAGGATCTTAACTGAGAGAATAACAAGCACAACAATCAAACACATGAGACAATGAACACAAAGATTTTCCTCGGGGAAACCATAAAGGAGAAAACCCTGCAACTTCCTCAAAGATAGAATCAACACCAAAAGCAAAGCCCCAAAAACAATAAGATGATATCCCGACAACAGTAGCCTCTTTCTCTCTAGCCCCAACAACTTCTTCTTCCTCGGCTATGTGCTACAACTGAGTGTGAGTGAGTGTGTGATAAATAGAGAGACTCACTCTCTATTTATACTAATTCCTGAGTTGACAATAACCCACTAGGGCCGACTTCTCTAGCAGAGTCTAATAACCCTGGGGCCTCGCAACTGCGGGGACTTTAACCCTTCAACAATAGGAGGGTTACCCACAATGACTTGACATGACTTGTTTACATTATAGAACCTCCAGATGGGAACATCGGGGCATGACATGACTCAATTACATTACAGATACTTCCCAGAATAAAAATCGGGGTACAATACATGAAATATATAAGTGAATACATTCCGAAGTTACAAATACATCAACACCAGAACCATGTCCATCCTATCAAGTGGTAGTGCATAAAATATCGATTTTGTTTCCAGGTATTGTTTTTTAACATAAATTTTATGACATCTTCCCATGTCATTGACGTGATGTCCATCCACAACCTTAATAGTGATATCCCTTGTGGGGTACACAAAAAGGTTTAACTCTTTAGCTACATATATGTCTACATAGTTATGAGTGTTTCCAGAATCTACAAGGATTGTTAGTTCCTCGATTTTAGTGATTCCCATGAACTTCAGTGTCGTGGGCTGTGAGTTTTTAATCTTAACTATAGACGAAATCATCGTTTTCTCTACCTCTTTCCTTTGAACCTTGACCTCATTAGTATTGCTATAATGATGGGGGATACATTTCATGGCTACTTGTGGTTTATTTTTTTGGATGTCTTCTACTTGTGGTACATCATCATCATCATTATTCACTTGGATGCATGAAATTGATGATAGTGATACTTTTCACGATGATTCGTCACTATCCGAATTTGAATTGTAGGATACAACAATTTCATTTTCTGGGTTTGAGGCTTCTACTTGTTTCCCATTCTCTATTCAATAATAGTATAATGATGGTTTCACATATATTCCCTGGAGTCCAATGCTTCCCATATTTACAACAAGGGTTTTCCTTCTTTTTTTCCTTTTCTAAATGAGCATATTTATTATCTCTTGACATGCTATAATTAGATGATTTTGTCATAATAGTAGCCCCGTGTTAAGTATTGATCTTTCTTTTGATTATTTTTCCCATGCTTCTGGCCTCCACCAAATTCCTTGGTCTTAAAAGTTTTGGCTCGCTACAATTGATGGACTTCAACCCTAAAAACATATAGTCTCACTAATTGATCATCCGTAAGGTCAAGTAGTCTTGTAGCTAGGACTTCCCAATATTCATGGGTATATTCATTCATTGTCCATATTTGTTGCAAATGAATGAACCTTGTAAAAGTGTTGTCTTCTTCATCATCGTGAAATCGCTTAAGGAAGTCTTATGTGACGTAGAACCCACCGGATTTCTTAAACCACCAAGTAAAACAATCATACACATCACCTTTTGAGTACACAGATGCAATTGATATTTTTCTAGTTCATTAGTAGGTGGGTTCATAGCTAGGACCCCTTCCATTTCATTGACCCATGTGATAGTTCCGATCGTTTAATCCAATATACTTAGGAAGCTCAATGTTGATCTTATTCCAGTGACCTATGTTATCTTGATGTCTTTGTTAACTTGCATTTTGGTCTTTGGGGCTTAGTGGTGATTTTCTATTTGCTAATGGTTGTGTTGACAACATGTATGCCCTTTATGATAGGTTAACAAGTCTTTGTGCATGATCACAAATTATGCCCTTATTTCTCCCCTATCCTTGATCCTTTTTCTTGTTTCCTCTAACCAAATATCTTCAAATTGTTCTTCTACCTTGTTAATTCTATCAATGAAAGAATTCTTCATGGTTTTATTTAATTTATCAAATTTGTCACTTAATTCTTTTAGTCCATTCACTAATTCTTTTTTACCATCCACCAATTTTTTTGACCTTTCTCAATGTTACCAAAACGATGTCTCATGCTATTGACTTCATATTTATATCGATTTAAATCCACATGTAATTCATCGTTGTTAACCATCTTGAAATTTTTTCTACTTATGGACCCCACTTTATATTTGATTTTTTTACAAAACTATTTTTTTATTGAAAAATAAGTTTCATAAACTATATTTTATAAAGTATATAAGCTTTATTTTATAAGTTTATAACTTATTAAACAAAAGGGAGCTAACTTTCTATACCCATTCAATTTTGATTATTTTTTTTACGGATTTTGTTTTGGAGGTCATACAAAATGATACGAAGGTTAAAGACGGTTGTATTGAAAGGGGAAGATCATGTGTGGATAGTATGAACACTGGATAGCATGAACATGAACTTTAATGAAGCGTGGACTGTATGGAAGTGGCGACCACGGTAGGAATTTGAAAAGAAATCTACTCGTCAATTTTGCAGGTTTTCACATTATATGTGAACGTTTTTAGGATTTCTTTGTTTTATTTGATGGTTAGTCTAAAATATAAGTTGTCATTTGACGGGAAAAATGTCCCATGACAGGCATTTGCCCGTCAAATTCCAGCGCTGGTGGTGACAAGAATTTTGCAAGCGGATGAGTACGATTCTATACAGCTGCAAATGTTGGACAGAGGATGGACTCATGATCTTGTACGGAATTGAGGGGTGGATGTTGTATGAAATCGCAAAAAATTGGTAGCAATAAGTGTATGGATTGGAACAACAATGTACGAGGTAGACTAAATACAGTTGTGATCATATAGATGAGATTGTACAAGATTGCATAACCTAATAGTGATTTGCTTGGCTATGATACCATTGTAGCAGCGAAAGTTGTAAATAATGGTGATGTTTTGCAATATATATTGAATGATAATAATTGGTTGAATGATTAATAAGATGATACAATATCTTCATGATGGTTTACCTATATAGGCATTGACTGGTCAGGAAGGTGAACAAGTATGTCTCTTGGACTTCCATTAATTACTAATTATATTTATTAATTGTTATTTACTTATATTATTTATTATTTAATATTAGTTTTTATTTATATTTGTTACAAAAACCCAAATACATAACTCCCATTGTAGATATATATGTTTATGTCCTTGACTAGTTCTAATCTTCTTATGCTCAAATGTTTTTAGCTCTTCGCTTATGCACATTTCCCCTCTCCCTTGCACTTATCTTCCACTTCCTTTTATACTCGGAGATCGGGTCCAAAACTGGTCCAAAGGTTGTTGGGGTCGTTACGTATTTTCCACAACTTTGGCTTGCTTTCCATGACTTCCTTCTTTGGTCTTCTCTTCTTCTGCGTTTTTTACTCCTCTTCAAAAACAAAGGAGCCAACATTGTCTTTCACCTCATACCAAGGGTTTGCTCATGCCGCTCCAAAATCCTTTGATCCACACACAAGCCCACTAGAAGCCCCTACATCATCCTATATATTATTTATGATACCTGTTTATGATATATGTAAATTTATTATTAATTCAATTTCTTTCATCCATGTGCCGTAACATCCTAGTATGACTATCATTTTCTTATTCATAGATATTATATTCAAAACACTTATTTTGTATATACCATTTTGTCATTTTAAATTCATCAATACTTAAACTAATTATGATATTTAACTTTAACTACTTTTAATAAATAAAACTCTTTGATAATTTAGTCACCCTATCCTAGTCTCTTATTTATAATAGTAATGATGATGATTAATGTCCATTAAAGATCCACTTATCCTATAATAATAATAATTAAATCTTGTTTTATTATATTATTTGACATAATCGACTCAATCTCTTTCATTATTTTAATAGTATTTAACTCATTAACCAAAACTCTTATAATTTATGAATAAATACAATTATACACAATTAAAGTATTTCAGATTGTATTTTGTTATTCAAATTTATAATAAATTAAAATAAAATATATTATATTTAAAGTATATTATTATTATTATTATATTATATTTTTAAATTAAAATATTTTAAAAATTGCTATTCTTTTGGAAATCATGTGTAGAAAATTTTCAATGTTTTCTAGCTAATTAGTTCAGCTCATCATCACGATATATTTCATAGTTTTCACTTGTCTTTAAAAAAAAGGTTTAATTAATATTTTAAAAATTTATTAAAAACAAAGAAAAAATCATCATAACTTTAAAATAATTCAAATTTATATTTCATTTTTAGTTTTTCATGTTCCATCATAGATTTAAACTACCACAAAGATTTGAATATAACAATATTTCTCCACATTATTGGATGGTAGAGATGGTAAACCGCCCATCATCCTAGCCCCCACGGTTAGCTCAATTGGTAAGACGTGCGTATACTCTCTCGGTTCGGCAGAGGTCACGGGTTCGAGCCTTGAGTCCTCTGGGGTTAGGCCTTCTGCTAGGATGGCCGGCGGTTTACCACCTCTACCATTCATGAATGTGGGGAAGTATTGCTGGGTTTCTCGTGGATCTTTCCATCTGAACAAAAAAAAAAAAAACACCCATCATCCTAGCAAAAGACTTAACTCCAAAGGACTCAAAGCTCCAACCCATAACCTCCCCCAAACAAAGAGAGTGTACACCCATCTTATCAATTAAGCTAACCCTTAAAACTAGCTCAATCCCTACTGTATTATAAACATCTTTAATTAGCAAAGCCCTGCTGTGCTAATTATAGTCTATAGTTAGGGGGTGCCATGCATTTGCATTGACTAAATGTAAACGTCTATTGATTTCTAACACCTTCGATCACCGACTATAAGGGCGTGGCAGGGCACTTGGGTCCACCTTTAACCGCTTTCATGTGACCACGGCCTAACAAGAGCTTTGGAAGAGTTTAAGAAGAGTAGAGCACAGAGCAGAAAGTGCCCTAGGGTTTAAGAAAACGAGGTTTGTGCATCTGTGAAGAAGGCAGCGAAGATCCGATGGCGTCGAAGGGAAAAAGCAAAATGAAGAAGGGATCGAAGGGCAGAGAGTCTAAAGTAGTCAAAGAATGGACTACATGGGTACTGAAGAAGGCCAAGATATTCACCCAGTATGGCTTCATTCCCATGGTTATCATCATAGGCATGAATTCGGAGCCCAAGCCTCAGCTTGCTCAGCTCCTCAGTCCTGTTTGATCTCCTTCGAGTTTTATTATTGAATACTTGTTACATAAACGCGCAGAGTTGTGTTGCCTGTATTTGATATATGGCTTTTAGGTGTTTGAAGCCATGGAGCCTGTTAGGGTTTATTCCATGTGGGATTGCTGTGTATGATCTAATTAGGGTTAAGGTTTTTGACAGTGCAGCTTTTATTCGATACAAACTTTATTATCTGTAATCGCCCTTTGGATGCCTTGAAATACATTGTGACGGAGTAATGGCAGACATGAAGACACTGACATAGAACATTGAGTGAATTTGGTTATTTTAAAACAATGGATGAAAGATTTGTTTGAGATGGATTACATTTTTATTGTTATTAGATCCAATTCTCTTTGTTTAAATAGGACAAATATGTCAGTTTATTCCATAGCATGGCTCTTCAATGTCTGTCAATTACAATTATTTTAAGCATTCGCTCTGGCTAATTTAAACGTTATTCCATAGTAGAGCTAAACTGGAACCAAGGAAGTAATAGATGAAGATTTTAACCTGTAGCAATAGCCCATTGTTGAGGCTTGGTAAAGGTGTAGGGTTTAAATCCATACTCATGTTTGGTTTTAAAAGAAAATAGAAGGGTTGTCAAATTATACATAATCTAATTTTTGAGTGAATGTTTGTTTGGGTTTTATAAATTGAAGTTAATTTCGTAACAGAGGGATCTCTTTTCAAGTAAAATGAAATTGAACCTGGCCAAACGTGTAAAGGCACTATGAATTTATATTATCCGAGTTCAATGTATTATAGAGCTTTGCACTGAGGAGTTCAGAGTTAGATTGGAAATTTGATTTATTGAATCAATTTCAGTAGAGAGGAAAGATTGATAGCATGGCTCTACATTGTCTGTCAATGTTGATAGAGCTAAACTGGAACAAGAAGTGATAGAGGAAGACCTCGGCGATTGTTGATGCTAGATAAAGGTGTAGAGTTTAAATCCATCCATCTTAGGGTGAGTTTGTGATACTGCAGGTTTGGAGTGCCGAAATCCACGATGACCCCACTAATAGAGAATCTATGATACTAATATCAAATAATTTGTAATGTGTGGGATGTTGGGACTTATATTTGGAATTAAAAGAACTCAATTTGTAATTTGTGTGATGTTGGACTTATATTTGGAATTACAAGAACTCTTATGTGGAGAGAAGCGACTTATATTTGGAATTACAAGAACTCTTATGTGGAGAGAAGCTATGGCTACTTTGAAATATAATGGTCGTCAATATGTACATGATCTAAATTTTTGAATGAACGTGTATTTGGGAATTGGAGTTGATTCCATTTAACTAGTTAATGAATGAATGTGTATGAACAGTTTGTTCTTGATTCCATTTAATTAGTTAGATTAATTTACTATATATAAATTTGTATAGTTTGTTTTTTAGGATTATACAAATAATGTATTATGCATTGTTTATTTTATTAGTTTATAATGGTTATAAGAAAGAGTAGCAATACATTAAGTTTGTATTAAAACATGTTAAACACATGTCCATATCAAAACATGTTAAATATTGTTCATAGGTTGTAGCTTGGGTGGTTGGGAGGAATGAATGTTACTCTCTCCATCCATGTTCAATTCTCTTGTAATGATTGTCTAAGAAAAATCAAATGACTTCTAATGGGGATTTGGAGAGAATGCAAAGGTGTCTCAATGTACTCACAAAATGAAAATGAGAAAAAATGTATTTTGGGAGAGCCCTTCACAAGGGTTTTTTGACCCAATGTGATTACCCATAGTATTTTTCTATAGTTCTCTCTTTTAGGGTTTTGGAACCTTTTTAGGGTTTTGATCACTTTTTAGAGTTTTTGACCATTTTTTGGAGAGAGTGAGGGTAAACCATATCAAATAATAATGTTTTGGACCATTTTTTGTGGAAATACAATTGTGAAAGTCAAAAGTAAGGGAAATATGGTAGGAATATGATGTATGTATGTGGTTTAGACCATGTAGAGTTAGGTGAACATTTTTGTGTGTTAACAGATTGCTGACGAACATCATAGGATTATGGGAATAGTGGAGAGACTAGAGATACCTGTGGAGAAGTAGAGCTTTCTCGTTTGAACCACTGTGACTTTTGGTCTTTTATTAATGGTTCCTAAAAAATGGATGAGTTAAATATAGTGTGTGACATGTTTATGGACGAGACGAGCATCCCCATGCTCGTAACAATGTCAAAAGAATAAATAATGGGATCAAGGCTCAAAAACATGGGAGCTGATCAATACATGTACAAATTATGATACATAATGGTGGCCTCAATAGGAGGCTGACTACAATGCTGATATGAAGAACTAATACATAGGAACAATAACATTCGCATGGAATGCAATTTCATCACAACTGATGCTTTGCTGAATCTGGAGGTGTACATATATACGGACTCAATGAATGAGAGTCAAAATCTTTGTGGTACAATATGCAACATAAGTACTGGAGATACATGGAAACACAACACTGGATCTTCTAAACACTGTCGCCAACGCAGCCCGGGAATCGCAAGGGACATGAAATTGTCTGGGTCCCATAGTAGACTCATCAATGTGCTAGAGTTAGGTGACAACCGGGGTCTTCGACCAAATATTGAATGGATCAATATCCTGTACGAATCTCAACGGTGCGATGATGTAGCTGAAGTCGAGCACGTGAGACACAACCATCCCGAACTCAAGTGGTCCAAGGAACTCATCAATGAGGTGGATGAAACCAGGATACAGGGACCTTTGGGTCAATCCTATGGAATAGATGTGTTGATGTCAACAGAGGGAAACCTGCAACTAATCACGACAATGATGTGTCATTGACTAGAAGCATGAGGGGGATGACCAAAGATGTGGACCAATTTGGGGACTGCACACTGAATGGGGGAACAGGGGCAGGGGAGTGCGGGGGACTCAAACTTCCTTTGTTCAGAGTATGACAACAGGGTTGACCTGACAACAAATGAAATTGACTCATGGGAGAGGGATCATAGTTGTAATACCGAGAAGATACCTGCAAATGGGAAATACTGAAGGAGGTAATTGGACTAGTGGTATCCAGGGGATCTAAGGAAGACTCATCGCATAATACTCTGAACAAAGGTGACCCAATGGCGGAAAGGATGCCAAACTATGATATATGGGGTGACGCCTAAAGACACCGTTATGACACGATCTCGTGGATTGTTAGCGAGCTCGAGAAAGTAAATGCTCGATGGTATTTTCATTTTTATAGAGTCTGAAAATGGGACGAAGACTCTAGTGTGGTCTCTTTTTCATATGTAGTCTCCTAAGCCCAAAAAATGATAAAAGTGTATAAAGGAGAGCTCTTCCAACCATTGGGGAAGGAAGATATTTACCTTTGGTAGTCCATCGAGGCCGAAAAAGGTTAAACTTATATTAACTGGACGGTCGTTCAAATACTTTTACGAGCATGAACAAAACCAAGTTTGCTTGACAATCTTTTCTTGATGAGAAGGCTGGAAAAGAGCTTAAAGACAACCCATAATGAGTTTTTTTCATAAAGTATTGTTCCAATGTCCGAGAAAGCATAAAATGATGCAAAGAGAAACGTTCCTAGCTGGAAGGTGCTAGGGTGATCGTTTTCTTAAGATAGCCTTTGTGGTCCAAAAAATGAAATAAACGATGACCCGAAAACAAGATCTTTGCTACTCTACGACGTTAACATGAATTGCATAAAGAGCATGAATGAAGCTCACAAATCCATAAGAAGAGAACCAAACAACATAGACAATACGCACATAAAGACAACAAGTTGATAACGGAGTTCGTCCAGGATGGACTACGTCTCCGGGCTTGCTTCTCAATAGGAGGGTCGATCTATAATCTCAGCATAAGGCAAAATACATGCCAATGATACAATGATACCTTGGCGACAATGGTCAGGAAGAGAATCGCTGCCCAAAACACAACCAGACTGCTTCCAGCAACTCCGAAGCCTGAAGACGGTGTAAAACGAGTATAAACACTCGTACCTTCCTGCAGCAGAGCTACGCAGTCTCCCTTCTCTCCTTTAGCTACAAAGTCTCCACTCCAAAGCATGCTAGTAAATTGAAATTAAGTGGGTTTATATAGGCTTGGCTTGCCCCACTCCACATTCTTCTCATGATTCTTTAGTTACAACAAATTTTACCCAAAAAGGCATATGGTTCCAACTCCCCACACTTGGTTAGGCTCTTCTTAAATTATGTAGTTGACATAGTTACAACTATGCCAACCGCATTTTATATTTTTAGAATATTACAATAAAATTATATCCCCCCCAAACCACATGGTTCATTGAACCCACAATATGGTTTTTTTTTAAAACAAATTTGTTATAACGTAACTTGTTTTTAGACCCATTTATAACCCATTTTCTATAGTTTATAATTCGACATGTGCTGAAATAGAGCGCAGGCTCCTGTGCTGGTCGGAGCTCCCGGTCACGTTGGAGGAAGAACCAAGGTCGGGGCTAAGCTCCGGCTCCTTTGGGGCTCGAAATGCCACTTTAAATAAATTCATCTCCATACATTATACAAGGAACACTATTAGTGCAGTTGGTAAAGGCGCAGAGACAGGGTATGGGAGGTCAAGAGTTCGAAACCGGTGGAGCAGCAACATTTTGGTGAACTTCAATCAATATTGGCCAATCCGGTGCTGCCACGTGGCAGTTCCGGATTGGTCCACCTCAATGCCCAGTCAGCTGCCAACTCATCTGCCATTCTGCCAACTAAGTTGTGCAGTCACCTCCGTACTGACACGTGTCGCATTCGGATTCGTCCGTACTGCTGACTGGATTGCCACCTCATCATCTGTACATGACACGTGTCGCATCCTGATTGGACCGTACTGCCACATGCATGTCCGTACAACTGGCACGTCATCCATTCATACTGTACGGATGCCACATGTCACCCTGCCAGTGGTGCCACGTGGCACCCCCATTTTGCCAAATCTGCTTGTTTCATCAATACAACAGAACGTGATAAATTTCTCATACGGAGTCCGTTTGAGGTGAAACAAACGCTGTTGGAATCGTCTCGACGAGCCCTTTGATCTGACGCTAGTTTTGCTGAGATTGGAGGACTTCAAAATTTTTGCCTTCTTGGATCCTCCTGGATCATTCCTCCCCACTGAGAAGCTTTTGGCCTCCAAAAGCCTGTACTAATCAACAGATAGGTGAGGGAATTGCTCCCTCACTTTCTCCTTCTCGATCCACTTGGCTTTTCTTGGATGAGTGCCTCTGATGCCCACTCGAAGATAATCAACATCACCTCTGCGAGAAGTCCTTGTCCTTCTGTCCAAGATGACATCTTCCTTTAGCTCATCCATGTACTCAGGAGCAAATTCATCAACTGATGGAAATGAGACATTCTCTCTTTTATCCATGATCATGGGAGGCTGATAGAGTTTCAAGTTCTCCACATTCACCACTGAGTAGATCTGCATGTATGGCGGTAGCTCTAAGCGAAAGGCATTCGTCCCAATCTTCTCCAAGATGGTGAAGGGACCATATCTAATGGGCTTGAGCTTCTTGCCTTCTCATTTCATCCTATCATTGCTGATGTGAAGCCACACTTGATCTCCTACTTGAAATTGATGATCAACTCTATGCTTGTCATGGCGAGCCTTGTACTGGGCTTGACTCTTCTCCAACTGCTCTTGCACTGCTTGATGTACCTATTGAACTCTCTGAATGAACCTGCGGGCTTTGTCTTCATCCTTGGAAGCGCTTGAATCAACCTCTCTCCCATAAGTCAAGTCCAATGGAGTCTTTGGCAAGTACCCAAGCATGTCTCAAATGGCGAGCTCTGAGTGTAAGAATGCATAGCCCTGTTGTAGGCATGCTGCACATACTGGATCTGCTCATCCCATAACTTAGGATGCTTGTTGCAATAACCTCGAAGCAAATGAAAAACTGTCCTGTTGACTACCTCTGTCTGTCTGTTGGTCTGTGGATGGAAAGCGGTGCTCCTCTTCAGCTTGGTGTCCATCATACACCATAATTTTGTCCAAAACTCTCCAAGGAATCGGGAGTCCCGATCCGAGATAATGGACGTAGGGAGTCCAAAGTAAACCCATACATGCTGAAAGAAAAGAGAAGCAGCCTGCTCTGTAGTGACCTGCTTTTTACATGGCATAAGAATACACATCTTGCTAAACCTATCCACGACCACATACAAGTAGTCATGACCCCTCCTAGACATAGGCAAACCCCCCACAAAATCCATGGAAATGCTTTCCCAAGGATGGGAAGGAACAGGAAGTGGTGAGTACAGCCCCAATTTTCTATTAGTGGGCTTACAAGTAGAGCACGTCACACACCCCTTTACATATTTTTCTACAATATCTTTTATGCGAGGCCAATACACAAGTCTTTGCAAATGAGCCAAAGTCTTACCTACCCCAAAATGCCCTGATACAAGAGAAGTATGAGCTTCTCGTATTACATGGACTCTTTCACTGATAGGAACACATAACTTGCCCAAATGATAGAGCAACTTTCCCTGCAAATAGTAGTCTTCCACCTGTGTGCCATTGGTTAGCTTCTCATAAATCTCCTTGAAATCATCATCAGTAGCATACTGCTCAATATAACTTTCATGGGACAAAAAAGCATTTTTCAAAACAATAGATGCAACAATAGGAGGTCTAGAGAGCATATCTGCCACTTTGTTACTAGTACCCTTCTTGTACTTGATCACTAGATGGAATTGTTGAAGGAATCCCATCCACCTAAAATGACGAGCTTGCTGGAGCTTAGTCTGGGACTGGAGATACTGCAAGGGATGATGATCGATATGGATGATCGTCTCCTTACCCATCAAGTAGCGTTTCCACTTCTTGACACTCTGAACCAAAGCATACAACTCTTTGTCATAGGTGGGGTAGTTGATCACTGCTTGAGTAAAAGTCTCTGAATGGTATCAAATAGGCTTGCAGTGCTGCATCAATACTGCCCCCATGGCATATCCAATGGCATCTGTCTCTATCTCAAATGGTTGTTGCAAATCAGGCAAGGCTAGGATTGGGGTGGTGATGATCTTTCCCTTCAATGTGTCGAAGGCTTTCTGCTGCTTACCTCCCCACTGGAAGGCTTTCTTCACACTTGTTAAGGCATGCAAAAGAGATGCTATGTATGAGAAGTTCTGAATGAACCTCCTCCAATATTGAACAGCTCCTAAAAAGCTTCTCACTTCAGTAGTGTTAGTAGGCTTAGGCCAATTGACAATTACATCAACTTTTGAAGGATCGATTTTTAAATTTCCACCTCCTACAATATGACCCAAGTAAACCAATGAATTTTTGCCAAATTCACACTTTGACAATTTTACATACAATTTCTCCTTTTTCAAAGTATCTAATACTTTCTTTACATGCCCCACATGTGCTTCCCAAGTTTTGCTAAAGACCAAGATATCATCTAAGTATACAATGACAAAATCATCTAAGAATGGCCGGAAAACATCATTCATTACCCGCATGAAGGTTGCAGGTGCATTGCAAAGCCCAAAGGGCATCACCAACCACTCAAATAGACCTTGCTTGGTCTTGAAGGTCGTCTTCCACACATCACTTTCTGCAATTCCGATCTGGTGGTAGCCACTGCGCAAATCCAACTTGGTCAAGAACACAACATCTTTCAACTGGTCGAGCAAGTCATCTATGCGAGGAAGCGGGTATCGATTCTTGATCGTGATCTTTTTGAGAGCCCGATAGTCAACGCACATCCTCCATGTGCCATCTTTCTTCATCACCAACACAATCGGCGAACCACATGGAGAGGAGCTGGGTCTGATCACTCCTTGGTCCAACAAGTCTTGAACCTGCTTCTTAATCTCTGCCATTTCAACTGCGGACAACCTGTACATGCCCACATTAGGAAGAGGGGCATCCTGCTAAAGATGGATCTCATGTTGAATCTCCCTTTTGGGAGGCAAACCTGTAGGTTCCTGAAATATTTCATCATAGTTAGCCACAATATCAATCATAGCCTTTTTATGAGAAGGATCACAACCTCTGAAAGCATCGGATGCTTCAGCATCTTTTGCTCTCACAACCATGAGCATGTATCTCTTATTAGTGTTGATGAGTCTCTTAATCTGTCCTGCACTAACAAGAGTGGTGTTAGCCTTCATACTGTGAGCTCTCACGATGTACTCCACCCCATTTTTGGTGAGATTGTACTTGTTCTCATGACGGAAGAATACTGCTTTTCGATCATACAAGTATGGGCTTCCCAATACGATACCACAGATGTCAAGAGGAACAACATCTAAGTCCACCTCATCGATCAACTTTGAAGCAATTGCAAACCTTAATCTGCATTGCTTAGTCACCTGTAGCTTAGCATTATCACATACCCATCCAAGAGGATAATGCTTGGGGTGAGATTTAGTCTGTATGCCCAACTTCTTAACAACTGATTCTGAGATCAAATTTACTTGAGAACCCGGATCAAATAATGTTTCAATCTTTGTATGCTTAGACACAACTCTAATTTGAAACAACTCACTTCTTCTTTTATCATTTTCTTTAAAAATATGAGTAGAACTTGAACCAGTATGAGGAGTTTTGTTACCTTGCATTCCCATGGCTGTAATCTTGGTTTCGTCACCTAAGTCGGAACCCAAATCTCGTTGTGCTGTTGCAACAGTCTTTTTCTTCTTTTTGCCTCCATAATGCTTTGGCCTCTATTCAGGATGCAACTTCCAACAACTTTCTTCATCATGCCCATCAGTGTCGCAATGTTTGCAATGGAGCTTTCCTCCTTCCTTCTTGGCAGTAGCTGTCTTCTTGCTCTTGTCTTTCTTTTTGGACTTGTGGTTGTTGTTGGGCTTGAAAGGCTTCTTCGGATGGTCTTCTTGCAAATGCTTCCCCCTGCTCTCAAGATGAGTAGCCTGAACACTTGCTTCATCCACACTAGTAGGATTCAACAACAACAAAGTATGGCTTAGATAATGATGAAGAGCACCAATGTACTTCAAAAGAGTGTCAGGAGAATCTAAAGAAATATTCAACTATAGAGCTTTCTTTCTAAATTCTTCAGTAAAATTTTGAACACTCTGACCCTTGCCTTGTCTAAAACTTTGCCAATCCATCATAGCCTTTTGAACATAACCCAACGGATAAAATTGCTTACGTAAAGCAGAAATGAAAGGAAACCACGATGAGAGAAGATTACCCATTTGTTTGCTACCTTGCTGAAGCTTGCTTTCCCACCATACAAGTGCGGTGCCTGTCAGCCGAAGTGAAGCCAACTGAATCTTCACATCTTCTTCTTTGATCTACTAGACTCGGCAATAGACCTCAATTTGCCTTATCCAATTGTTCAAATTCTCTGCATTCGCTTCCCCATTGAACATGGGCAAATCAAACTTCACATCGAGCTTCAATAAGGGCGTCTTTTGAGGCTTTTTGTGAGGAACCTTGGAATGCTGAGAATGAGATGAGGAAGAAGCACTTGAACTTGTGCTTGAAGCTGAAGGTGAAGAGGGAGGCTCAGGAGGCTCTTCGCCGCCTCCTCCTTGGTTAACTGAAGCGTTGCCTTCGTCCTTCACTTCTTTTTCTTCCTTCTTTACTTCACTGCCTTTTCTTTCTTTTGCCATGCATTCTTCATAGTTTGCAAACAATTTGTCTACCTTGTCGGCCATCATGTAGAAGACCTTGTGAAAGTTTGCCTCCATCTCGATGCAGGCATCATTAGCATCCATCTTCCTTCTTCGGTGTGCACGTCCGATCTCGGAATCGTAAGGCTCTAATGTACCCTCACCAGCTTGCATTTTATCCCTCGTGAGCATCCACACTCACAATCCAATGTCAAATAAGCCTGCTCTGATACCACATGATCCAAAAACAAGATCTTTGCTACTCTATGACGTTAACATGAATTGCAGAAAGAGCATGAATGAAGCTCACAAATCCATAAGAAGAGAACCAAACAGCATAGACAATACGCACATAAAAACAACAAGTTGATAACGGAGTTCATCCAGGATGGACTACGTCTCCGGGCTTGCTTCTCAATAGGAGGGCCGATCTATAATCTCAGCATAAGGCAAAATACATGGCAATGATACAATGATACCTTGGCAACAATGGTCAGGAAGAGAACCGCTGTCCAAAACACAACCAGACTGCTTCCAGCAACTCCGAAGCCTGAAGACGGTGTAAAACGAGTATAAACACTCGTACCTTCCTCCAGCAGAGCTATGCAATCTCCCTTCTCTCCTTTAGCTACAAAGTCTCCACTCCAAAGCATGCTAGTAAATGGAAATTAAGTGGGTTTATATAGGCTTGGCTTGCCCCACTCCACATTCTCCTCATGATTCTTTAGTTACAACAAATTTTGCCCAAGAAGGCATATGGTTCCAACTCTCCACACTTGGTTAGGCTCTTCTTAAATTATGTAGTTGACATAGTTAGAACTATGGCAACCACATTTTATATTTTTAGAATATTACAATAAAATTCTTTTCCCCCAAAACCGCATGGTTCATTGAACCCACAATATGTTTTTTTTTTTAAACAAATTTGTTATAACGTAACTTGTTTTTAGACCCACTTATAACCCATTTTCTATAGTTTATAATTCGACATGTGTTGAAATAGAGCACAGGCTCCCGTGCTGGTCGGAGCTCCTGGTCACGTTGGAGGAAGAACCAAGATCGGGGCTAAGCTCTGGCTCCTTTGGGACTCGAAATGCCACTTTAAATAAATTCATCTCCATACATTATACAAGGAACACAACTAGTGCAGTTGGTAAAGTCGTAGAGACAAGGTATGGGAGGTCAGGAGTTCGAAACCGGCGGAGCAACAACATTTTGGTGAACTTCAATCAATATTGGCCAATCCGGTGCTGCCACATGGTAGTTCCGGATTGGTCCACCTCAATGCCCAGTCAGCTGCCAACTCATCTGCCGTTCTGCCAACTAAGTTGCGTAGTCACCTCCGTACTGACACGTGTCGCATTCGGATTGGTCCATACTGCTGACTGGATTTCCACCTCATCGTCTGTACATGACATGTGTCGCATCCTGATTGGACCGTACTGCCACCTGTCTGTCCGTACAACTGTCACGTCATTCGTCCATACTGTATGGATGCCACGTGTCACCCTGCCAGTGGTGCCACGTGGCACCCCCATTTTGCCAAATCTGCCTGTTTCATCAATACAACAGAACGCGATAACTTTCTCATACGGAGTCCGTTTGAGGTGAAAAAAACGCCGTTGGAATAGTCTCGACGAGCCCTTTGATATGACACCAGTTTTGCTGAGATTGAAGGACTTCAAAAAATTTTCTTTCTTGGATCCTCTTGGATCATTGGTCCGACCGGTCCACATGAAATGTAACCGTGCCAGCATGTAACGGTTATCACCATTGCAATGGATACACTGAAACGGTTAAGCGCCCGCCAATTATTTCGACATGTGCTCCTCAAAAACTATACGAGATGGGGTAAAAGTGGGTTTTTAAACCAACTCTATTTTATAACAAAGTTTGGTTTATAAAACTAATTCACATAGTTGGTTTTCAGTTTAAACGAAGTTTTAAAATAAATATGCCACTTATATGGGTGGTTGAAACCATAACCCAAAAACCAACTTGGAAAAGTTGTAACTAAGGCCAAGATAGGCAAATTAGTTGCAACCAAAGGAATCCATTAGAGTCATGTGAAGAAGGGAAAACCCATGATCTGAAAACAAGATCTTTGCTACTCTATGACGTTAACATGAATTGCATAAAGAGCATGAATGAAGCTCACAAATCCATAAGAAGAGAACCAAACATCATAGACAATACACACATAAAGATAACAAGTTGATAACGGAGTTCGTCCAGGATGGACTACGTCTCCGGGCCTGCTTCTCAATAGGAGGGTCGATCTATAATCTCAGCATAAGGCAAAATACATGGCAATGATACAATGATACCTTGGCGACAATGGTCAGGAAGAGAAATGCTGCCCAAAACACAACCAGACTGCTTCCAGCAACTCCGAAGCCTGAAGACGGTGTAAAATGAGTATAAACACTCGTACCTTCCTCCAACAGAGCTACGCAATCTCCCTTCTCTCCTTTAGCTACAAAGTCTCCACTCCAAAGCATGCTAGTAAATGGAAATTAAGTGGGTTTATATAGGCTTGGCTTGCCCCACTCCACATTCTCCTCATGATTCTTTAGTTACAACAAATTTTGCCCAAGAAGGCATATGGTTCCAACTCCCCACACTTGGTTAGGCTCTTCTTAAATTATGTAGTTGACATAGTTAGAACTATGCCAACCACATTTTATATTTTTAGAATATTACAATAAAATTATTTCCCCCCAAAACCACATGGTTCATTGAACCCACAATATGTTTTTTTTTTTTTAAACATATTTGTTATAACGTAACTTGTTTTTAGACCCACTTATAACCCATTTTCTATAGTTTATAATTCGACATGTGCTGAAATAGAGCGCGGGCTCCCGTGCAAGTCGGAGCTGCCGGTCACGCTGGAGGAAGAACCAAGGTCGGGGCTAAGCTCCAGCTCCTTTGGGGCTTGAAATGCCACTTTAAATAAATTCATCTCCATACATTATACAAGGAACACTACCATCACAGTTGGTAAAGGTGCAGAGATAGGGTATCGGAGGTCAGGAGTTCAAAACTGGCGGAGCAACAACATTTTGGTGAACTTCAATCAATATTGGCCAATCCGGTGCTGCCACGTGGTAGTTCCGGATTGGTCCACCTCAATGCCCAGTCAGCTGCCAACTCATCTATCGTTCTGCCAACTAAGTTGCGCAGTCACCTCCGTACGGACATGTGTCGCATTCGGATTGGTCCGTACTACGGACTGGATTGCCACCTCATCGTCCATACATGACACGTGTTGCATCCTGATTGGACTGTACTGCCACCTGTCTGTCCATACAACTGCCATCTCATCCGTCTGTACTGTATGGATGCCACGTGTCACCCTGCCAGTGGTGCCACGTGGCACCCCCATTTTGCCAAATCTGTCTATTTCATCAATACAACAGAACGCGATAACTTTCTCATACGGAGTCCGTTTGAGGTGAAACGAACGCCGTTGGAATCGTCTCGAAGAGCCCTTTGATCTCACGCCATTTTTGCTGAGATTGGAGGACTTAAAATTTTTTTCCTTCTTGGATCCTCCTGGATCAAACGAGGCCACCTAGACACCCTTTCAAATACTTTAACGAGCGTGAAAGGAAGCAAGCGTGCTCGTCAATCTTTTCATTCTTTTAGGAGTCAGAAAAGAGCTTAATAGAAACTCTGTAATGGTAAATCAAGCAAGGGGGAAGTGTTCAATATATGGAAAGAGGCTATGTTGTGAACATGGCTGAGAGGAATAAATGCAGAACACTGATGGGGCCCCCTTGCGAGAGGATGGATGGAAGTTATGATGGCCAACTATGCAGTATGGATTGAGCGGATGGATCATGAACATGTCAATACATATAATGAGAGATTCACATGATGGCACGTAAATCAAGGTGACTTTCGAGAAAGGGCCCAAAAAATCATAATGAGAGCATGAGACGAGGGTCTCGTCAAAAGACAAAGGATGGAAAATTGAACCTGGTGGTGCAAACGACGTCTCAAACAGACTCCGGATGATTCTGACTAGAAACTAGTGATGTTGCCCCTGGTGCAATGGTGTACATGGAAAAACGAGACCAAATGGAGGCCTATGGGTACGGAGCTAGCTCAATGTACAATGTGTGATTCGCGTGGTGGCATGCAAATCGACGTGACTCTAGGAAATGGCCTGAAGAATCAGTAGGGAGGGAGGTAGTCTAGAAGGTCGTTTCTCGAACCAGGAGATTTTTGCACAATGGTGGCAGCTTCCTATCCTTGTAGAGGATGATCCATACATGGGCATGGAATACTGGGGAGATCCTAAAGATGTCTCGATCTCGAGTACAAGTCTCGAGACCTGACGGTATGCTAGCGTGGTGGTAGTTATATCATACATTTGACATATTGTGTGCATGTGCAGACGTGGGACCACACCCTCCAGTGGGGTACCAGTGGCGTAGGGGTAGGGAGGATGAGTTAGATCCACCCATTCACATGCAAATGATGCGATGGAGTTCTACAATGGACTCACTGCGACTAGACGTGGAGCAACCACTGGAGGGGGTCACCGACTCGAGGTAAAAATGATACAAAACTAAAAAGAAAAACTATGACCGAAGTGTACTCATGGTGACGTCAGGCATAGAACCTCTAGCGAAGGAAATTGGCCTTGCCATAGAGACTCTACAATTGGCGCAAAGTACGTGGTGGGTGAAGATTCAGAATGGCTTGAACCTTCAAAGGATCAACTGCAATCCCTCTGTGAGATACGATGAATTCGAGTAAACGCCTGGCGGGAACACAAAACACACACTTGAGGGGATTCAAGCAGACTTTATATTTGCGACATCGCAAGAAGACTTGACGTAAGTCTTCCAGATGCTAGGAATGTTTCCGAGAGCGAGCTGTGAGGTCGTCTAGGTAGAATAAGATAATATGGATAAGGTCATTGAAGCAGTATGTTATGGCCCACTGAAAAGTGGCTCCAACATTTTTAAGGCCGAATGGCATGAATCGATATGCAAATGTGCCCTAAGGGGTTGTGAAAGCAGTCTTGTACTGGTCTTCTTTTCATATTTGAATTTGGTTATACCTGGAAAACCATCCATGAACGAAAAGACTTCATGTTCGACACAAGCGCCAATGATCTGGTCAATGAACGGAGTGGAGAAATTGTCCTTGGGACATGCCAAGTTCAAATCATGAAAGTCAGTACAGACACGAATGGTACCCCATTTTTTATTAACGAGAACATGATTGGAAACTCAAGTGGTATACATGATGGGGTATATGAAACATACTTTATACAGTTTTTCGATCTCAACTTTTATAGCAGGAGCCTTTGAGGGGTGAATGGGTCTTTGTTTTTGGCGAACATGTGTAACATCAGGCCTAGTGTCGATATGATGTTCGACGATGGATGGATCAAGCCCAGGCATCTCGGTATTGGAAAAAGCGAAAATATCATGGAACTCCTGAAAAAGTGCTTTGTAGGAAGCCACCTCTTCATGGGAGCAAGATGCTTTGAGTGTAATATCTTTAACTATCTCAAGGTTGGTTGATATGTTGACCTCGATATTCGGCAAAATGTTAGCCATATTACCCTCTTCAAAGGCGTCGGGTGCCGGAATGGGGTTCTTGAACCGGTCGAATTTTCCATGAATGCAATCTTTGGATTCAACTGAGTACTAATCCAACAATGAAAGAGGTTCATCAGGAATAAATAACGAGCGATGGTGCATGTCATCCCAAGGGTACTCAGAAGCCGACAACTTCAAGGATTTCCTCATCATTGTTAAAACAATGTGTAGATAGATCGAAGGGATCTTCTATGTCTGAGGGAATGGAAGGACTATCGGAACTGGAGATCATGTATATGGTGTTGGAAATTTCACCTCAAAATGGGCGTCCTAAAAAAATTAATAAAATAATAGTTAAAATAATAAAATAATATTTATTAATTTTGAAGGAAGAAAAGAATTTTTTTGTTTGTTTGTATTTTCGACATATCTCCCCGTGTTTTTACTCAAATTTCGATCGGGAGAGCTCGTTGGATGCGGAATTTAATTCCGCATCCAACGATCTCTCCCAATCATTTGAGTAAAAACACGGGGAGATATGTCAAAAATACAAACAAAAAAAGTAGTTTTTTTTATGATACCTATCCCCAAATTTATATTAAAAAAGTGTTTAAGACCTATACGGTATTTCAAATTTAAAGCAATTTCATTGGCTAACACATGATGACATGGAATTCGAGTTAAAGTTAAAAGGCCCATTTTGAGTTGAAATTTCCTCTAATGTTATGTCCGAGGAAGAAGCCGAAGGGTGGATCTCCTCAAGAACGGTGATGTCGGACTCACGAGAGTGCTTCCAAAGGTCGCGAAGGGCTGACTGATACTCGAGAAATTCTCAGCAATGGTGAGAATAATGACCATGCAAGTTGCAAACTACACAAGGATGGTTGGTTCGCAATGACTTGTTCTTGATCGTCTGCAGATCTAGGACAGTGACTATTGGAGTGCCATCGGATGTATCCATAACATCCATGTGGGTGTGAAGGATAGGTAACTATGGAAAATTTTGTGTCATATGACCTTGGATATCGTGCAATACACAAGGGGGAGTTGGACGAGGTCCAGTCGTTGCTTTGGAGGCCTTTCCCCTAGCCTTATTTAGAGGACGAGGGGCATGCATGGAGAGATGAGTAGTCTTTGATGGACCAAGAGTTAAGCATGACAACGTCTCAATGGGCTGGACATGAGTCAACACAACCTGGGGAATCGGGGGTTGAATGGGTGGATTGAGGTACCACACAGAAATTCCCAATGTGAAATTAGGCAAGTTGAGAGTAGCCATAATAGGCTTGCTCATGATTTTAGATGGTGGAAAAAGGAAGGGAATCGTGTGGATCAGGAATGAAACCCAATAATTCCCAGGTGACTGTTGTTGTGGTTGTGACTAAGGTTGCGAGGTGGTCAGGATGGTACTGGATGTGGTAGTACACAAATCTGATAAGTCAGTCGGGGTAGGTGGAGGTGGTAAGGAGAAAAAGGTGTCTGTCATAGGAGTGTTGGTGAACAGGCCCGAGCCAACAACAGATAAAGATGGAATGGACACGCTGTCGATGGTGGAGTTGATAATCGGAAGGATGTGTTCCGGCGTGGCCGACCCCTTAGGATCGTAGTATGTCAACTGGTCGACAATCACAATCTTCCCATCATGAGGGAACACCAGCAGTCGAAAGATGGTAGAGGCCACGACTCGCATGGCATACATGTAGCTACGTCTTAGGAGGAGGTTATAGTCAAGTTAGGCATTGACAACCTTAATGTCAATTAACATAGTTTTACTAGCTAGCTCAATAGGAACGTTCATGAGAATCCCTAGTGGCTGAGTGGAGCGACCACCGTAGGCGCAGAGAGTGGTGGTAGAAGGTTGAAGGGTAGGGGACCCGAGTTTCTACCAAATGGTAGTTGACATAACGCAGGTGGATGCCCCTTCATCAATAATGCATTGATGTATGACCAAATTCTGAATGGAGATTGAAACTTGGAAAGCGATTGTAGATGACATCCTAGGTTCTCCTTGGTCCAAGTAAAAGGTGATTAACCTGGAATCAGAGGGATCGTCGAAACCTAGCATAGACAACAACTCTTTACACTGTGTTGGGAAAGTTTTGAGCACTTCCAAAGCAGACATGGCTATAGGATATTGGTTCAAATCGTCAACTATGCTGTAGTTGAGGGTAGCTCTGGCAGTAGCATTGTTTGCGACACAATGCATAGGAAGCCGTGGGGCTCTTGCCGCCCCATATGCGGGGGGTCTCGGTAAGTTGAGAGACATGTTGGAATTGGTAGAGGTAGATGTCACTGATGGGTCAGCGATTTTTGTGGTGGAGCCATACTGGTTGCGTTGAGTCTGAAGGTTGACTTCAGACGACAGTGTCATGAGGTGATGAACACCAGCCTCAGCAGGTGGGGCCGCAACAGGAGCTGTGGGAGTAGGTGGGGCCAAGGGTTGGGTTGCAAACATCCCTTGGTGTGGTAGGGGGTTCTGGAGCACCATAGGCAGAGGACCTGGTGGTGTTGGGTTGGGATGACCTGTAGTAGTTGCGTTCATATCATGTTGTTTGTCATTTTGAAGGATTTGTTGGATGCGAGACATGTGGGGACACATATGAGTGTAATGACCATAGGTGTTGCAAAAAACATACAGATGGTTGGTCTATAACTGTGGGTTCTTCCGAGGTCGATTGGGACGCCAGGGATTCTGTGCAGGCAGTTCGACACTGTTATTGTTTGGAGGGTTGGCTCGTTGGCCACCTCCTTGGGGATGATTATTGCCTCGTTTTTTTCCTCACTTGTTCATTCCCTGCCCTTGTTGGTTATTGGGGGCAGGTTGGTTAGGAAGGTTTTCCTAAGCATAAACTTGTCCAGTAGAGACTGGAGGAGTAGGGGCCGGAGCCAAAGTGGGTTGCACAGGTGGTGCATAATAGACCAGGGGAGCAAGAGGGAATACAAACCCGACTGCTTGGCCAGAACACCATTGTGTCGAAGAAGTCAGCCCATGGACCTGATGAGTTGGTGTGGGAGATGCATAGGAGGAGGTGGATCCATATTGAGCCACCATACGTGAGTAATCAAGGGTGAAACTGGGTTTGGCAACATGATGGATGTTACCCGGGTGTGGTGGCATCATGGGAGAGGACGTGTAGAACTGAGGGTGCTGTGTGATAGCACCAATGACTCCATCAGCAGCGTGTGATGCCCTCAGCATGTCATGGTGAGAGGTGTCGGCTCAGGGAGCATCGAGTATGATGGTATATAAGTACCCATACTGGGCGTAGATTAAGTCAAATTACTGAGCCTTTAGGATGGCCTCCTCCTCAGTTTGGGGTCGCTCAGAGGCAATGTCCTTGGCTATGGGTGGGAGTAAGGTTTTCATAAACCAGTCAAGGAAGATCCTATCTTCCAATTGGATCTTGCACAAGCTATGCCGATGCCACCACTCATGTATATGATCCGTGATGTGGGTAGTTGTGGGTTGACGACAGGATAAAAAGATCTCCACTCCCTTGTCGTATCATATAGGTAGTTGAAAGTATTGAAGAAACATGGAGGCATGTGAGGAGAAATTAGGGTAAGTGGCATGAGGCATTTAGATGTACCATTTGGCCGCAACACCCGTAAGTGTGCACTGGAACAACCTCAATTCAACAGAGTCATCCACGATGCTATTCAATAAACATCACAAGTGGAACGCCATGATGTGGTTCTAGGGGTCCTCGCCTGCCTTTCCCTCAAACTTTGGGATGTCTGAGGGAAGTTTTGTAGGCATGGGAGGCCAATGTGGTTGATGACTAATGGGGTCATTTGTTAAACCTTGCCAAGTATTGCAGGTTAAGACTAGCCATAAAAGGTAGGCTAGATCCGAGGTTTTTTCGGGGAGGACCAACAATGGTGCCAGTGGTTGCAGGAATGCAGTTCCCATGTATGAGTGGAATGGATGTGGAATGGACACTGCCCCTAGGTATAAAAGGTGGTATGGTAGGAACCACTGTAGTTGGTGTGGGTCCGCCACTAGTGGGTAGTGTACCACCAGCAATGTGTGTAGTTGTGATGGGCCCACTAGTAGGGATACCCGTGATGATGGGTGGCAATGACATAGGTCCACTGCCAACTATCCCTCCGTGGAAGGGATCTGGATGTGCACCAGACATGGGGCCAGTGGGGGAAGTGAACATAGTGGGTTTGGATTGGTAGGAATCCGAATCGGACTCAGTCACGGCTCTGAAGGTGGTGAGTGTTGTCGAAGGTGGCTTCGACGGTGACTGTTCAAAGAACCGAACTGAGGGGTGTGACCCTCAACACGATAAGAATAACGTGGTGGAGCAATGATGGCCTAGTGTATTGACAAGAAATGAATATGGACCCCTGGTAAAATCGGATTCCTAATGGTTCAAAAGGAGTCACTCGACCACCATTGTTGTCTGACGGCTTGCGTATTGGGGTAGTACCCATCACTCCACAACTTAGGTAAAAATGATAACCGCTTTTCCACAAACGACAACTCTTGGTTTTCCTCATGAGTGGGAACTAGTCAATTAGTTAGGGGTAATTTCCCTTGTCGCTTGGAAGGTCCTCTCAATGGCCAGCTACTTCAGGGTTCCTATGGTACTCCTCACAATGAGTTTTAGGGATATGCCCATGTACTTCCCATAGTTAAGCGAATGAGATTTATACCCCAATCTGAATGTTATCAAGTTAATTAATTCCTTTTAGGGCTCTTCTCAAGGTCAAGAACCAAGCGTGTTCACTTAATGGTGTGAATGTGTGTGCATCTATATGCAAAAATTTTCCTTCCAATCTTGAAACAAATGGGTGACAAGGGAATTTTTGGAGGAAACCAACAAGGGGCTATAACAGAGCAGGTCTGGGAAGAAAAAAAGGTCTGGGCAGAGGTTTGAGACAGACATGCACAAAAAATAAACTATAAACTGACAGTCGCACCTGTTAGTGGAATAGGTGCGATCTGGGTCACACAGAACATAAAGGAAGAGGCGATCTGGATAGGAAACAGTGAAGTTGCGCAAACTGGGAGGAAAGACTCGACTAGGTCACTCAGAACAGGTTCACAGGGGTGACTAGGGTCGCTCTAGAATACGGGACATGCATGATCAAGCTATGTGAGTCATGTCACGCTTATCGAGGCTAAGATCCCAACCTAGGTCGTGCTTATTGGGCAGAAAGGAGCGTTTGGGTCATGGCTTTCAACCTGATAGGTGCGACTGTCATTGAACTGGAAAATATTAAAAATGATAGAGCCAACAGAGGCTGGGTGAGTAGGAACTGACGCACTGAAGGTTTAGATCGGCTGCATGGAGGCCCGATCGATGACGACTGAAGGAAGAAATTGAAGAAAAACTTGTAGTAAGCCTGCAAAAACAAGGATCTGAGAGGATCACCCAACAGAGTCGCCAAAATTGTAACAAGGATTTTTCCCTTGTTATGTGCAAAAGCACTAGCCTTATGTCAATGGGATCATAAGAGAGAGTTCATGGAAAAATAAAACAACAAACAAGATTAGTAACACAAAGGAAATATATATACGAGGGCTAACCTAAATAAAATACAAATAAACAAAATTTATACCTTCTTTCTTGTAAAGTGGGCCACTGTGGCCGTCTCGGAAGTGGTCCGCCTCTCCACAGGCTAGTTCTCCAGGTGGGTACAGAGAATGTCTCAATGTACTAAGTGGGAATGGTATGGCAACATGATGGTGGAAAACGGTGTGTGAATGTTATACCAAAATCCTGTCACCATCATGTGATAAGACCTTTGACATACCAACTTGCCCTGAATCCCAGCTTCTGGAGTGAAGACTAAATGGTTTTTTGTCAGTCTGTCATACAAATTCCCAGCACCGCGCATGCCCCTTTGTCCAAGAGCGGTACCCCTGCTCGCATCGCCTTTCATCGGTTGTCCACAAGCGGTGCCACCGCCTGTCACCCTTGGTCCATAGGCGGTTATTACCAGAACCGCTCTGTCATAGAAGGAGAAGCGCGATACCCTGGGTAAAAAGGAAAAAAGAGAAGCTTCTCGAGGCTTCTAGATGATAAGCCTCGAGATATCCCTTATCCCTACTATTGTGGGTTGGTTGAGCTCGAGATCCCTCATCCTAGGATCTTAGAGGCCACCTCACCTACTAATTTCTCAACCATCTCTATCCATTAAAGCCCTATAAATATGAGCTCATAGCCATGGTTGAGGGGAGAACATAGAAGGTATTGTTATGCTGTTGGACTGATTCTTGGCCCAAGATCATTTGGAGAGGGCATAGAGAGCTAGAGTCGGAGCTTTTGGGGATGAAGAGCTGGTTTCATGGAGATGCATGTCAACACTAAGGCTTGGTTGTAAACTTCTTCATATTTCTAATTCAAGTTGATTTTCTGTCCCATATATATTGTTGATGTTTGATTTCAGATATATATTACTAGATTCCTTAGTCACTAGCATAGATTAGTAGATCATATTCTGGTTACTTTGATCTGTTTCATGTTGAACTCTTTTGCAGGTACATAGGTGAACTATCAAAGCCTTGTATTCCAGATATCTACAACGTCTAGGGAGAGTTATCAGCCTCTGTGATCTATTTGTTCTGGATCTGAACCATTCAGACCAGTGGAACACCTTGCTGTCTGCAAGAAGTGAAATATTTCGGTCAACAAATTTGGTGACTCCGCTGGGGAATTAGTGTATCAGTTGTTCTGATCTTCCTCAGTATGCAACTCTTGTCTGAATCCAGGCTCCGTTTTCTTCAACTCTTTTCAGTCAGATCTACTTTCTGACTTACATTATTTGGGTTTGAAATTTCTAGATCTGTTCAAATCTGAGTCATTTCGGTCTTTTATGCTCTGTTTCCATACTCAATTCAACAGAATTTTCCTTGATCTAGTCTTTTTCTGACTTGATTTATCATTCTCCTTGTGTTTTGGACTTTTACAGGGAACCGCACATGTTCTGTTGGCAAGGAGTGGTGCCATCGCCTGAGTCCAGTTAGCCATACGCGGTGCCACCACCTGAGTCCAGTTAGCCATACGCGGTGCCACCACCTGAATCCAGTGAGCAAGGAGCGGTCCTGCCTCAAAACTACCTATCAACAGCTTCATCTACGCGGTGCCAGGTAGGCCCTGTTCCAAACTTTGTTTTATTTTTTATTTTTTGTGTTTTTGGCTTACTTTTTGATGAAAATGAAGTGTATTTTGAATTGTGTATTCTGCAGTCGCTTTGATTGTTGTCTTCCCTTTGCATTCAAAGAGAGTTTGTGTTTCTTGCATTGGATTCTGCATTATTTTCTTTGCTTGAAACCTCTTTCTATTTTCTGTAGATATTATTCATTGGAATTGGAAATATACATTTCATTTTCTTGAGTAGGCTTTGGTTTGTTTTGGACTTAGAATGCATGAGTGATCCATGTTGTTTTGAGTCTTTCTTTTCTTGGATGATTTTTGTTTCCTTTCGCATGCTGATTTTTTTAGTGCTAGGTAGGAAAGATTGGTTCTTTGTTTCCTTGTCTGTTTCAAAGAGAAGTTTTAGTTTTCTCTCTCTTTTGCTTTATTCGCAAGCTTGTTGAATGATTTTCTTCTTGTTTTGTGCATGATTGTTTGAAATTCTAGATCTTACTTTCATTGAGAAGACACATCTATTTTCAGCTTTGCATGCATTAGAGTTAGATTTGTTTGGAAACGTTAGTGAAATCATCTTTCCATTGAGTTTTTATGTGTCTTTTTCAAGCATGAAAAGATAGGAAACATTTTGATTTATGTCATATGTTCTCTAGATCTCTTTCTTATTTGCTTTGAAGATTGTTTGGGGTGCATTGATATTTCACTTTTCTTTTGAAAAGATCAGAATTGCATTTGCTTTTGGGTGTGCATTTTTTGGGAAGAAAAGTAAATCTCTCTCCCTCTCTTAAGTAGAATTTCATTGAAGAGGAAAACTTGCATTATCATATAGATCAGTGTGCATCTTTTTTAATTTCAAGTTTTCACTCCATGGTTCCACCTAAACGCACAAGATAAAATTAACAGTAGTACTAGGTTAAAACTTTTAGCAATTTGAGTGATAAGCTAGAGACGTGTTCGGGCGTCGTTAAACGTAGGAGCTATTGTTATTTTTCCGCATTACATCCCAGGACTCGCGCGGTTCTTCCACATACCGTCGGTATATTGAACGGCCTTTCATGTACCCTTGAGGTATATAGAAAGGTACTTCACGTACTCGATTGTATATCGGAAGGCCCCTTGTGTATGGTTATGCATTAGACAACACTACTACCAATTTGAGATCTCCCGTACCTTACGTTTATCGGGAGACCCTATTAGGAATCCTCAAACCATCTGAGTTATCCTTTTGGCCTATCCTGTGAGGTTCCTGACTCTTATCCACTCCTTTCACATGTTTGCTTGTTTCTTTTAGTTTGAGTAGTACTTGCTTGTGTGTGGTAGTTAGGGGGTTATTAGAGAGTTTAGAGATGGCATCCTCATCTGGGACTACCACTCAAGAGGTCCCTTTCCAAGGTGTACCTTTTGTATTCCCTCAGAGTGAAGGTATTGGTACTTCCTGGATTAACTATAGGATTACCGGTTTGGCTTTTTAATCTGGTAATTCTTGTTACACCTAATGTCTCAAATGTCACCTCTCCTCTTGGAGAGGATCGACCTCAACCTAATCCTTCTCTTTCTTCACCGGTTGTGGCTTCATCTCTTTCTCCTTCTTCGCTTGACAAAAGCTCTATGGTTAGTAGTCATGTGGATAAGAAGAAGAAGAAAGTGAAGAGTAAGAAGAAGAAGGATAAGAAAGAGAAAAAACAACAACCATCTGCTCTTGATGGTGCTCATTCTAAGAGAACAGTTGGAAAACCCAAGTTCCCTTGTAAGCTTTGCAAGGGTGACCACCTTCTTAAGGAGTGTCCTGGTCTCTCCCATGTACAAGAAGAGTGGTCTAAAAGATCCAAACTGTCTGTGTCATCAACCTCTGATCATCATGTTGACGATACTCCCTCAACTAGTGACCCATTGGTAAAAGGTCGTAAGGGTAAAGTCTCGTATCCTTGTTTGATATGTAAGGATATGCATCGTACTTTTCTTTGTCTGAGCATGGATGAAGCTTCACGTTGGTTAAAAAATATTACTGATCATCAACAAGTGATTCCAAAAAGTGATAGTAAGGTATCCCTCGATCCCCCACTGGTTGACCAAGTGGTCGATTCATATTTATCTGTGGTTGATCCCACTCTTCCTTTGGAGAGTGAAGTTAAAGTGGTCAATTCGGTGTCATTTCCACCCGATCCCGCTCTTTCATCAGAGAGTGTGAAGACTGAAGTAGTCTCTTGACCAAATCTTTGTCCTGTTCTTCTCTTCCAGTAGAGAATGAACTTAAACCTGCAGAAGTTTTTATGCTTCATTCTGATTGTTCTCGACAAGAGGAAATTTTGTCTGTTTCGACCGAACCCTCTCCGAGTAGTGAGGTTATTTCCTTTGATTGGAGCAACCTAACAGAGTCTTGTATTCATTCGAGTGTTCCTTTCCAGATAGTTGTGAATGTTACTGCTAGGAGGATACTTCGCACTATTGTTGACGAAGGGGCTTCTGTTAGTATTCTATCCTCAACTGCTTGGCGAGATTTAGGTTCTCCTCGGCTTGTGCTAGCCACCGATCAGATATTGGCTTTTAATCGCAGGCCTACTACACCTTTAGGGATCATTCCTCATTTTCCTATTACATTAGGAGGGAAAACTGTTTGTATCGATGTTATGGTGGTCCAAGGTCCTTTAGATTTTAATCTACTCCTTGGACATGATTATGTTTATGCCATGAAGGCTATTGCGTCCACACTCTTTAGAGTTATGCATTTTCCCCATGATGGGAAGATTGTGACCATTGATCAGCTTTTGTTTGTTACACCTACTCATCGCATTACTCCTAGTAATTAGACTACCCTGAATGTGCCGCATGTTCTTGTGGTTCCTTCCCCTTCTTCTAGTTAGCTTCTTCTGATCATAGGTAAAATGGGGGGCATGGCTCCAGCCTCTGGAATTCATACTGGAGTTAAGTTGCTAGATTTTATGAAATGGGGGCAACCTACCAACCTCTGAACTTCATATTGGAGTTAAGTTGCTAGCTTTTATGAAATGGGGGCAACCTACCATCCTCTGGATATCATGTTGGATAGGAGCAGGTTTGAGAGCATAGTTTACACTTTTGGTTTCAAGCTCGTTAAAAAATAAAACCATTCCTTAAGCATAGTTTACGCTTTTGGTTTCAAGCTTGCATAAAAATGAAACCATGTCCAGAGCATAGTTTACCCTGTGGTTTCAAGCTTGTTAAAAAATAAAACCACTCCTTAAGCATAGTTTATGCTTTTGGTTTCAAGCTTGCATAAAAATGAAACCATGTCTAGAGCATAGTTTACCTTGTGGTTTCAAGCTTGTTAAAAAATAAAACCACTCCTTAAGCATAGTTTACGCTTTTGGTTTCAAGCTTGCATAAAAATGAAACCATGTCTTGAGCAAAGTTCCCATTCTGTGTTAAGCTCATTAAAAAATGAAATGGATGCCTATGAAAAAATTTCCCATTCTATGTCAAGCTCATTAAAAAATGAAATAGATCTCTTCAAGCATAGTTTACCTTTTGGTTTCAAGCTTGCATAAAAACAAAACCACTCCTAGAGCATAGTTTACGCTTTTGGTTTCAAGCTCGTTAAAAAATAAAACCACTTCTTAAGCATAGTTTACGCTTTTGGTTTCAAGCTTGCATAAAAATGAAACCATGTTTTGAGCAAAGTTCCCATTCTGTGTCAAGCTCGTTAAAAAATGAAACAGCACCTGACCATCATGTTAGTTTTTCTTGAGCAAAGTTCCCATTCTATGTCAAGATCGTTAAAAAATGAAATGGATCTCCTCTAGCATAGTTTACCTTTTGGTTTCAAGATTGCATAAAAATGAAACCATTCTTGAGCAAAGTTCACATTCTATGTCAAGCTCGTTAAAAAATGAAATAGCACCTGACCATCATGTCAGTTTTCCTTGAGCAAAGTTACCATTCTATGTCAAGCTCGTTAAAAAATGAAATGGATCTCCTTAAGCATAGTTTACCTTTTGGTTTCAAGCTTGCATAAAAATGAAACCATGTTCCAAGCATAGTTACCTTCTGTTTCAAGCTTGCATAAAAATGAAACAGATCCCCTTCCCTTGATTCGAGTCTTCACTTTAGTGTTAGAACTTGAACCTTCACCTGCCTGATTCTCGTTCTTCTTACCCCTCTGGTGAACATTTTCACATTAGTAACCAGGTTTTTTAGGTTGGGTATGGAAGAAGAATCGTTAAATGAAATGAAGCTTGGGGGCATGTCGAGCCCCTAGCAACCATGCTAGGGGTAGGCTTCGCTAGCAATCATGTTGGGGGCAGGATTCCAACCTTTGTATATCATGTTAATGGGATTTTTCAAGCATAGTTTACCCATTGGTTTTGAGCTTACATAAAAATGAAACCAATCCTTGAGCATTCTTTTAACTGATCTTCGAGCTCGTTAAAAATAGTAAGATGGTGTTGAGCTTACTTTTCATTTTTTGTGCTGTAGTAAAAAAATGAAAAGTGGTTTGAGCTTAGTTTATTAATTTTTCATGCTTTGGATTCAAACATGAAAAAGGTTAATGGAGTTCTCTTTTCACCTCTTTTTCAGGCTCCTTAAATATGAAAAAGTTGTCGAGTCTATTTCTGATTCTTTCCAGGCTCGTAAAACATTACGTTGTGTAAAGGAACCTCATGGAGTTCTCTTTAAACCCTTTTCAGGCTCCCTAAATACGAAAAGATTGTCGAGCGATCTTGTCTTCTTCACGCTCGTTAAAGTATTTGAAGAGTCGTCCGTCCAACGGTAGGTTATCTCTTTCTCGGTTTGGATAGAACTGTTTACGAGAAAGGAACACTCCAGCCAATCATGACTGGAAGAGTTCTCTAAGGTATGATTTTATACTTTTTCGGGCCTTAGAGACTAAATCATATGAAAAAGGACCCCCATGGAGTCTTCTTCCGTATTCGTTCAGACTCTCTAAACATGAACGATAACAAGTTTTCTTTTAGTGGACTTGTTAAATTAAACATTGAGAGACCCGTTTTGGGATCGAACCCCTCCTCTCTCAGGTTCGTAAAACATATGAGTCTGGACTTGTCTTCCGACAAGCTATATCGAGTGTTTGTTACCCTCTTTGAACTCGTAAAACCGAAAAGATGCACTCATCGATCATGATGGGGGAAATGGGAAGGGAATCATTTTGCAAATAATGGCAGTTGTTTGTCGTTACCTTTGAACATGGCACTTGTCTGCACAATCATGTCAGTCTATTGGGTATTCAGCTGATCTCCATGACGATCCACTTTCATGAGTCATGCCAATCCTTTGAGTCTTTCAAAAGAATGCATTGTCCACTGTTGCATTGTGTATCTGTTCTGTCTAGTCATGCTGCTAAGTCATTTTGTCATGCCGCCTGATGTTCAAAGGGGATCTGAAGAAGTCTTACCTCTGCAGTATACACAGCCTTTGTGTCAATATCTTTGAGTTAGTCATATGGTTACTACATTCACATCATTCCAGAACTATGTTCCAAGTTTCGTGTTGTCGATGTGGGACTCATCATGGCCCTCCTTCGACGAGACTATTCCTGTCGACATCAGCTCATCATCCAGGAAATAATCTTAGAAACAATATTTAGTACCTTGAGATCTGTATGCCTTAATGACAGATTCTCTTTCTCTCCACATAGGTTCACATCATTGACCTTTGATCAATAGAATCAACTGGGTGTTCGACATTAGGACATCTATTCGCACTCAGTAGATTGTACTAGGGTACCTTGGGAATCATTGACATTAATGGTGATCTCCCTCGCACTTGTTAACGGTTCACATCATTGGCTGGTAATCAAGTGGTTTCTACCATGTTCAACTTTAGATCATTGTAATCACATGGATAGAATCGTACTTTGTGGAAGACGAGACGAAGACCCTGGGCATTTGTTTAAAAACGCTCATTTATTTTTCCCCAGGTTGTGATGGAGTTGTGTATATCTAGCATGGATCCACATTTGTATGGTCGTGGCTATGCTCAAATTTGTGTCTATATGACATAGATCTACGTTGTATGTCTAGTAGCTATGTCCAAGTTTGAGTCCTCTATCACATGAATCTACGCTGTATTCTAGTAGCCATGCTTGTTTATTCCACTCATGGATATGCCTTGTATTGGTCTGCAGCTATGAGTTTGGTTATATTCCACTCATGGATCTGCCTTGTATTGGTCTACAACTATGAGTTTGGTTACTTGTGTCTATGAGTCAACATACTGATGTACTACATATGCCTACTTGAATGCATACTCTGATCGAGCCAACATTTTCATCTCCTGGCAACGACTTGTTCTCAAAGCTCTCATTTATCGTATCACTCTAAGACTCATGCTTTGGGGGGCATCCTGTTATATCAAAATCCTGTCACCATCATGTGATAAGACCTTTGACATACCTACTTGCCCTGAATCCCAGCTTCTGGAGTGAAGACTAAATGGTTTTTTATCAGTCTGTCATACAAATTCACATCACCGCTCATGCCCCTTTGTCCATGAGTGGGACCCTTGCTCGCACCGCCTTTCATCGGTTTTCCACAAGCGGTGCCACCGCCTGTCACCCTTGGTCCATAGGCGGTTATTACCAGAACCGCTCTGTCATAGAAGGAGAAGCGCGGTACCCTGGGTAAAAAGGGAAAAAGAGAAGTTTCTTGAGGCTTCTAGATGATAAGCCTCGAGATATCCCTTATACCTACTGTTGTGANTCCTAGGATCTTAGAGGCCACCTCACCCACTAATTTCTCAACCATCTCTATCCATTAAAGCCCTATAAATATGAGCTCATAGCCATGGTTGAGGGGAGAGCATAGAAGGTATTGTTATGCTGTTGGACTGATTCTTCGCCCAAGCTCATTTGGAGAGGGCATAGAGAGCTAGAGTCGGAGCTTTTGGGGATGAAGAGCTGGTTTCATGGAGATGCATGTCAACACTAAGGCTTGGTTGTAAACTTCTTCATATTTGTAATGCAAGTTCATTTTTTGTCCCATATATATTGTTGATGTTTGATTTAAGATATATATTGCTAGATTCCTTAGTCACTAGCATAGATTAGTAGATCATATTCTGGTTGCTTTGATCTGTTTCCTGTTGAACTCTTTTGCAGGTACACAGGTGAACTATCAAAGCCTTGTATTCCAGATATCTTCAGCGTCTAGGGAGAGTTATCAGCCTCTGTGATTTATTTGTTCTGGATCTGAACCATTCAGACAAGCAGAACACCTTGTTGTCCGTAGGAGGTAAAATATTCCGGTCAACAGTGAATACCTGAGAACAAAAGGTTTTCCAATGTATTCACAAAATGAAAACGAGAAAAAAGGTATTTTGGGAGAGCCCTTCACAATGTATTTATAAAATGGTTCTAGGGTTTTTTTGACCCAATGTGGTTACCCATGGTATTTTCTGACCCATGATATTTTCTTATGGTTTTCTCTCTTTTAGGGGTTTTACACCCTTTTTAGGGGGGTTGGAACATTTTCTTAACGGTTTTGACCATTTTTTAGGGTTTTTGACCCTTTTTTTGGAGAGAGTGAGGGTAAACCATAGTAAATAATAATGTTTTGGACCATTTTTTGTGGAAATACAATTGTGAAGATCAAAAGTAAGGTAAATATGGTAGGAATATGATGTATGTATGTGGTTTAGACCATGCAGATCTAGGTGAACATTTTTTTGTGTTAACATGACTCTTTTATTTTTTTTAAGATTATATAAATCATAATTGGTCTTTATAGATGGTAATAACCATCATCATCATATAAATCAAATGCATTTTTTTTAACAATTTAAAGATAAAATTAATTCATATTAGTATTAAAAATTAACAATGATAAGGAGGAGGATTATCTATAATGAATGAGATTAGTTAACCCTTTTTATTATAACTTTTTAATTTTAATAAATGTACACACAAGAATTACTTTTCAAAATAATATATTCTTATAAAAAATGTTGTTCTTTGGAATAAATGATTGAGTTTTATTTTTATGATATGAAGTAAATATTAATGATATTTAGGATTTTATAGTATTTTAAAGGAGAATGCAAAATACATACTTATAAGACTAAGATTTTAATTTGTGTTTTATGGAATTTTTTTTGAAAGGAGAATGCAATAAAATTAGAAGTATTGATGTTGTTAATGGTGAAAATGTTAAAGCTTTTCGAACTTGAAAACATTTCATTTTTCATGTGTAAATATAAACATAATGTAATGCTATTGAAAATGATAAGAATAAGGATCTGGACAATTCACCAAATCACAAGGAAACATGTTTTTATACTATTTTTATATCTTTGACATTTAGTTTCGACGTGGAGGAGTTAGTATGTGTCGGGGTTCATTTTTTTGCAAATGGGAAAAGGTTTGTGTATGGTTGTTTATTTTATAAGTTTAAGGTTTTTTTTTTCAAAATATCCAATTTATCTATTCCCCATTGGATTCGTGAAAATGACGCATGCCTAGGGTCTTGTGCCCCAGGACTCGATGGCGCGTTTGCGTCAGCCATGTCCAAGGGAGCAGACCAAGCTTTATGTGTTGTTAATGGGAGGTCTGGAAATTCAATTTGCCAAGATTATATAGTACTTAGTTGTCCCCTTGAAAAAGTTGTATGATAGAAGATCATCAAGTCACCTACGTCGAGGTGTTAGGGATGACGGTATTGCACAAACTCATCCCCATAGTATCATTTTGTATGGTTGGTGAGGCTTTAGAATCATGTCAACTAAGTGAGGACCGAGCCAGTGTTTCTTATATTGGCGTGATTACCAGTAAATTAGTTTTTTGGTTTAATTAGATTTAACTTTGTATTGTATTACTCATTATTTGTGCTTTTGTGTTCTTATTGTTGTATATTTCCTATAGATTCAACGTTATGATTAGCTTAGTAAGTGTACTACCCAGTTGAATGCTAAAGGTTGATGTTTAGCTACCATTTTTTTCAAATTGGTAGTTGCTTGAAATTTTCTTTCTTTACAGTTTTGTATAAACGTTGGGTTTTACTATTCTCCATCTTTGTTTCAATATTGGTGGGAATCATCATTCAAAACTTCTTATTTAGTCTTCAACTCGACTTAAGGTAGTTAACTTTTTCCTTGAGCATTTTTTATGTTGGAGAAATATATGTATATACTTGTATAAGAAATCAGGGACTAACTCGTTTCTTCTCTTGCAGGTCTAGTCTATTATTACTGATGGCTTACAATTTCCTTCCAAACTTTGCTCACTCTCCCAATTAGGTAAAGCATTATTCTTATTTTTTTAGCCCATTATCTTGAATAAATTTATGCAATGATTCGAAAAATAGCGTTCACTCAACAGAAATGTTCCTCTCTTAGAGTTTTCAACGCAAGAGGATTCACTAGTCGAGAGATTGCCTCCGTTATGGCTTGGTAACTATTCGGATTTGTGACTCCATTCTTATTTGTTTAGTAACATAATATTGTTTATGTCATCCTAACAATAAATAATGCACAAGTGTAAACATACAGTAGGGCATCAACTCCTTGTAAGATTTATAAGGTAATTTTAGCATAGATTTTCCAGCGTTTTTGTATTATGTTTCAAATTTGACTCACTGTTAGGGACTAATCTCTTCGACTATTCCTAGGAGGTGATCATGAAAGGTAGTTATTGTTTGTTGATTCCAAGTTCATGCAAGGGGGCATGGTGTCCCCCGAAATTTACTCTTACTCTTGTTGTGATCTTAGGTCCATAGCATGAGGAAACCATCTTCAATAGTTCACATTATCCCTTCTCAAAATTCGAAAATGGCTCAATGCAACATGGTTATGCAAAGTCAACACTATTTTTATTTTATTGTAGAATCACATTCAAGGTTCTCTATGGAGCCATAACAGGTCTTGCTTGGTCCTAATTATGTTAATAGGATGTTCCTCGATGTATTTAAAACACATACTAGATGTTCTACTATGAGGGGTCCAGTTCTTTTTTGAGTTTCGTCTTAAACATTTCTCAACTATATGCTATACTATATATTACAACTAAATGACGAGGAGTGGTCCCACACATTTATAGTTTGCTTTGTGTTCGTAATGGATAATTTTGCATTGATGTTGGATAAGGCTCCATATTCGTTGCCATTCAAACATGTACTTGAAATCATTTTTGCATTCTTGTATTGAATCCATGAAAAAATATTTATTGGTTCCTATAGCATGGTAAGTTAGTATCTTTCTACTTGTAATTATTTTACAAAGGTTATGTAGTCCGGTTAGTATTATACTCCCGACTCTTTTCCAAATTCAATGTTATAAAAATTAGAGATGCTATATATATATATATATATATATATATATAGCTAATCTCTTATACGGATTAACTACCCCTAGAGTGAATTATTTTAGTAATAACCATATGGTTTGGAAGTAATATAATATGATAATAAAGGGTAACAATTCTTATGAGTGTAAATATGATATGATGAATAATTAAATGTAAACACAAGTGGACCATGCAATGAATATTAAATGATAAAGAGATAAACCATAGAGAGAGAAATAATTCAAATTTTCCTAGGTATACCACTAGTGAACTTGAATTGACAACGCTTCAGTTAAAATCCTCAGTTGTAATAATCATGCATCATTTAACTAAAGAGATCCATGCAAAGTTAATAATATTATGTTTCATGGATGAGACTAAAAGTGAAGCACCGTGACACTCAATTAAGTCTCCTAAATCAGTGGACATGCATTTAGTTAAAGATCAAGTTCAATTCAAAGTTAGTTAGCACTTAGTTAAAGTTATTCTTGGAAGGTATGACGCATGTATTGTGCATGGAGAAGATTCCACAGCTACTACTTGGCATTAGTGTTAGGAGGGGGCTAATGTTTATACACACACACACACACACACGTGTCGGTAGATGTTTACCTTTATAGAATACATGTGTCTGTAAATGTTTACCTCTATAGAGTAGATATTTACAATCTTTCTTCTTTGATTTGCTATGTTGACAAAGAATGCATAATCCTTATGTTATCACCCAATAATTTTCCTATGGTTGTTGTGGTAGGAGAATCATTGGGGTAACCATTTCAAACCAATCTTTAGACTGTATTCTAACCTATACAGTCAGAGATGGCTCTCTCTTATAACAAGGTCATTCACATGTACATTTGGCTTTAACAAGCATTCAGAAGGCTAGATTTTTGAGGGAAAGGACTGTTGAGGTTTTAAAGAGTGTAAGACAAACAAATAGAAAGCACCATTGGGAAATGGATTCAAAACATGAAACATTCAAGGACTTATAGAAAATAATGACCAGTGATAACCTTCATAGTCTTGTTGTAGGTACAATAGATCCCATGTCATTTTGACACAGGAACCCAATTATACATATGAAGATTACTTGGTAAGACTCTTTGTAATCTTAAAGGGTTTCATTGAAATTTTTACTTGACTCTTGGGATTCCTTAACTCAACCGAATTTCCAAAAATCCATGTTTGATTTCTTTGTTTTAAATGCAGAAAGATTGAGTTTTTGTTTGGATTGTTTTAACATCCTGCATCCCGCAACCCGCAAGTTGCGGAATGCGGGAAACCTTTTATTTGATATTTCATGTGTGTTTACTTTAGTCAACCCGCATCCCGCATCCCACAAGTTGCAGAATGTTGGTTGTGGGGTTATCATTTGCTTGAGTTTTGGTTTGTGTATTTCTGCATCCTGCATCCTGCAAGTTGCGGAATGCGGAGCCGATTGAATAATTTTTTTCTATTTTTCTATTCTGCACTCCGCATCCTGCAAGTTGCGGAATGCGGGTTGCAGAATGATTAATAAACTTGCGATTTCATTTTTGATCCTGCATCCTGCAAAACTGATCCTCATCGTTCTTTTTTATCCTCATCTGACGATCTATATTATTTCCCAAGAATTATAAATATGATAGCTTTGTTTACAATTTTCACTGTTTTTACTGTTGTAATTTGTTTTGCTGTGTGATTTTTACCTCCAGAATTTACCACACGATTCCAATAGTGATTACTACAGTTTTAGGTTGGTTGTCAAGTTGCTTCCTCGCAATTTGAATTGTTTACTGTGCTTACTGTATAATTCGGTTTTAATTTTTGGTATAAGTATTCAAAATGACACATGGCGACATCCAAAACCCCCAGATTTACCAGGAGTAAAAACCTTCAGAAGGACATGTTCACCAAAGACTCGAACTTCGGTGTCTTTTCTGATACTAGTATCTGAGTGACTGAAACTTATCATTTGGACTAGTCTCAGGTTTACTCTATCTTCGATAACAATGACCTCTTAGATTTCTAGAGTGGCCAAATTGTTTATGAGAGAATTAGAGATTCCGGCCTACATATGATTGTAGCAAGACCGACCATCCTACCTTATAACGATGCCATTAGGTGGATTATAGACCACACCAATGTGAAATATCATTCATTCAATACCAATACTGGGTCTCAACTAGCCAATTTTTGCTCTGAAACCTTTGTCAAGATTTATGCTCCTAGACCTTATACCCAGCTCCTAGACCTTATACCCAGCTCCTAGATGTAGACTTTGTTAAAGCTGCCAAATCCAAATTCAATTTCGACCAAATTCTTAAATCATGGATGACTGAACCACATAAGTTTTCCAAGAGGAAAGATGAATTATACCTTGTCTAATGGTTTAAAGATCCTTACTCCCTGCTTGCAGCGATGTTGTGCAGGATTTATGGTATCCCCAACTGTTCTTTCTTTAAAGAGGAATGGGCTCCCATCGCTCTGCATATTATAACTACAAGTGAATCTTTCCCTTGGGCCTCAATCCTGTCGCTGGAACCTAAAAACGCCATACAAGAGTTCCAGAAAGCCATTGCTAAGAAAAAGACCAATTTTTATCTTACTTGCTTCATTGCAGACATCTTTTGTGTTGATTTTCGTTACCTTAATTTGGGATGGAGTTGGGAATTACTGGCCCTGCCTGTACATATTTATCATTCCAAGATCTGGGATAGCAACTATGTGTCTAGGTTTATGATATATGTGAAAGTTTCCTTGGCCAGGTGTATTTTCTAATTTTCAACAAAGAAGCCCCTGCGTTCTCACCGGAAGCAAAAGCTCTCATAGCCACTATGGGAGAATGGTATGTTGGTGAATCATTCACCTATATTAGGGTTTATGGCAGCAACACTTCTCACATGTTGCCTAAGGTCGTGCTAGACAGGTTGGTCTTAGAAGAGATCTCATTTCAAACAGTTACAAAGGGGATCTAAAAGAAATGTGCTGCATCGAAGAGGAAAGTTTGGCCCAATTTTCCTATTACCCTTGGATCCTTGAGCGTACCCACTTCTACCTGAGCATCGGAGCCGACTGACCACATCATGTCACTTAAAATTGGTTTTGCAAGCAAAAGGCAACATGATCCCAAAGGTATTGTCGATTTACACCTGAAGCATAACCATTTCAAAATAGGTTATGTTCATGAGGAAACTCCAGATGATTTCATTTATCAGGGAGTAGATACATTTTCTGAAGTCCTAGCAAGGGATAAGAGAAAAGAAGAGAAAATCCATATCCTGCAGTATCAGAAGGAGATCAGAGATAGGGTAAAACATTACAGGTCTATGGAGTTGGACATCCTGGAAAGGATGACAAAAGACAAGGAAGAAAGAGAAGCTCGAGCTGCAGCAAAAGAGGATCTAGCATCCAAAAATGCATATGTGGGAACCAGCTCAGACTTGGATAAAGGGGAATCTCCCATGGGAGAAATTCCCCAGACATCTGTGGAACAACAGGTTAAGGACTATTTGCATACTTTAGAGCAGATAAAGCAGAAGCTGAACATAATGACTTCAGCACTAGATACCCAAGAAGTTGCAACCTCTCAGTCACTTGAAATTCCCCAGGTAACCATTGTGATTGAAAAGACTCTACTTGAACAAACTTAGGTTGAGGACAATCCTTTAAAGAAGACAAAGATCTCCATTTCTATTTCTACTATTGACCTAACTCATTTAGAGGAAGAGGAGGACAAAATTTCTCCTCTGCCTGTTACTGTTGATACTGGTAATGATTTCCAAAATCTCACTAATGGTGGAAATGGTAATCTTTCATCCCCTCTTCCTCAATCTCAACCTTTTTGTTAGTCTGCTCCCTCTTCTTCTGCAATAATTCTTTCATCAATAATGGATTTATCATCATTTTTTGATGGTTCTGTTGTGACACCTTTTATGACCGAGCTTTATGGAAATGCCACTTGTCTACTCGAATCAATCACACCTATTCCTATGGATAAGCCTATTCCTTCATCTATTGTCCCTCTAACTTTTAAAATCCCATTACATATTCCTTCAATCAGTACAGTCTCATCCCCTATGTCTGAGAAGATTGTAATAGTGTCACCATCATCATTTCTTAAGGAAACTACTGTGCAAATTCCTTTTGTGGAAGCTTCTGTTCATGACATTTCTTCGGCCCCTGAAATAACTCTTGCTCAGAATGTTACTCCCTCCCTTGCTACCTCTCATATCACTATGGTTATGCCTTCTCAAACCACAACTCAAACTTCATCTTTGATATCCACAGGCATTAGCATACCTCCCATTGATGAAGCCAGAGATGAGTTTAATGAATATTTTGTGGTATCTTTGGGTGAATATCAATATAGTAAAGCTGAGAGATCAATGGTAAAATAGGGCAAGAAGAGGGGAAGAGATCAGAATGATATGGATATGTCAATGGTAAATGAAGTTGTATGGACACATCAATCAAGTGACCGACAAGCCTATGCTATAGATGTAGCTTCTGTTCTAAGAGCCTTCACAGGTGCCAATATGGATGCTGTCAACTCTTTGAATAGCGAGTTTGATAAACAAAAGGCAGAAATTGTCAGTTTGAAAGAAGCACTAGAGTAGCTCAAGAAAAAACATGAGGCCAAGCAGGATGAACTTCAAATGAAGAATGTTACTCTCAGTGTGGAGCTGCAAAGAGAAAAGAATGATAATGCCACTCTAGTTCAGAAAGTTGCAGTATTAGAAAGGCAAAATGAAGATGCAACTGCAAGTGCAGCTTCATCTTCATTTTCCAAATTTTCCCAAGAAGAGTTTAAGGAGCTTGCTGTCAGAACTAACAGGGAACACTTTGACCTAGTATGTGAGTTATTTAGAACTCTAGCTGATATATTTGAGACTCACACGGTGATTGATAAGATGTCCGTTGTTCTAGAAAACCTAACTGAGAAAATGCAACAGGCCTCAAAAGCTTATGATGAGGTCACTGATTGGTAAAGGTACATGAAGGAGAGCCCTGATAATATCACTCTTCTCACTACTATTCAGTTTAACAGATCCAAAACTATTCTGAGAGCTTGGGAAGACCTGGATGATACGGTAGCTGAAGCTATAAAGAAAGCTTAGGCTATCTATGGTAGAAGATGGTATGCATTTGATAGTATCATGACCGAATTATCCTTTCCTACTATGGTGCTTATTGAGAAGGCATGTCCACCTGGACTGATGATCGAACAAGTAGAGAAACGAAGGGATGAACATGAGGAGAAGATCAAGAATCTTGACCAAATCATCATACACAATGTAGAGCGGTTAATCAAACAACCATTTACAATACAAAGCAATATCCACATCTACATCCGAGTTTGGCATAAGTTGGCTAAGAATGAGGTCGAATATTATAAGTGTAATGCTCAACTTAGCATAGAATCGACCACTTATTCTAATATCAAGGAGGTGCTATGAATTTGGAGGATCTAGAAAGATTTCCTAGGATATTAGCCTTGTTTAGTTTTTTATCCCCTTTAGGGGGAATTTTATTGTTTGTAATAATTATTTGAGTGATCTCTAATGTATTAGGGACTCTTGAACTTTTGAATTTTGGAAGAGAGACTGATACAAGGGATCAAACAACACTTTAGTTTTTTCCAAGGTCTTTTGTGTAATTTATTACAGAGAATTCTGAATAAATACAGTGTTGCAATTCTTATCTCTTGTGCTTCATTTATCAAATTTCTTTGACAAGTTTTAGTTTCTTGTTCCAAATGATCAGATAGTACTGTGGTTCATTTGCAATGGGTTAATGTGTTTATTTAACTCTGATTTATCTCGGTTAATTATTAATGCATTGATAAAACTCCATGAAATTTCTTTTATGAACTGTCTTTATTTATTTCTGCAAATGTTTCAGTAGTAAGAGTTTTATGGATTATAAGTTGGTTTTTCAACTAACTTGAGCACTTGCAGGTTATCTTGAATGGTTTAATTTTGATTTACTGTTATTTAATTTTCATTAAACAATTGTAATCTCAGTAAGTACTGTTTCATCTTATTTACATTTTTTTCAATATGATGAATCGCTTGTCCTTCGCACATCTCAAGGAAACCTGTTAATCATTCAACACCTTTTCAAAGTAGTTTATATTTAGATTAGGTTCTTCTTCCTAATTAGGTTTTAGTTCTCCTTTTCTTTTCTTAACTCTGTTTTTTCCATTCTGGTAAATAGATCCACTCTGGATCAATCCATCCATAAGCTAGTGGAGGCTACAAAAGTATCCGTGGGAGATTACCATCCCGAACAGCTCGAGGATAGAACAATACCTGCGTGGGATTGTTTGAAGCCTTTGGCTGGGTTTTCTTCATGTGTTGCAAGCCTTAAACGCCATAATCAACTACATAAACAGTTTGGGCTTCAACAAATGACGCTAGAAAGAGGGCCATCACATCATGCCTAAACAAAATAATCATACACCTCCTCCAACAAGAGATCCGATCGTTATTCATAGTCGCGTGAGCGCTTCTACCTCAGGAGAACAAGTAGCCCAAGTTTCAGACACTGTCCCAAATACCCCTGGACAAGAACAGGCTACCCCGTCAGACAGATACATTCTCGTATCACCAATCCTAGGGCTTGTTACAGTTGAACAACTGTTAAAAGGTAATTCCCATTACCTTGCTGAGTTTAGAAGAAAATTTGCTGAAGATCATCCTACTTAGGATTTGCCTCAAATTAGTAATCAAGACAGTCCAAGCCCAGGTGATCAAAACACTGAAAGACATTGCGACCTTTTCAGTGCACCATCCACTCCTGGCTTAGATCTAGGTTCCTTGTTTCCGGAGTCGACAACTCCTCAACATAACATCCGATCGGGAGGGCCACCCCCATATCCTCCATCTTCTTCATCTTCATCTAACAAATCGTCAGATTCTAAATCTTCAGACTCCTCAGTAGAATCTACCCCGATGGGCAACAAAAGACATAACAGGTCATGGTTAGACGGGGATGCCATATCTGTTTTAGGCGATCAACATAGATTGCCTAAAAACCCCAAGAAGTGGCTTTCAAAATTTAATCCAGATGATAAGATTCCCATGGAAGACCACATAAAATCCTTCATGCAAGCCATTCGACTCAGAAACATTATCCATGAAGACGTGGTTTGTAGACTGTTCCCTTACACATTTGAGGGAAAGGCTTCTACCTGGTACTTTGCCTTAGAAGCTAGCTCCATCCTGTCATGGGATGTGTTCTTGAAAGTATTCACTAAAAAGTTTGGGGATGAGAAAACCCCGAAGGAATTAGTCAGAGAGCTCTCTTCCATGAAAACTAAGGGTAAAGAAAGAGTCAAAGACTACAATCACCGGTTTTCATATTTAAAGAATAGGATCCTAAGTATAGTACTTCCTGTTGAGGAATTACTAGTAGCTTACTATATTAAGGGTCTTCTAGCCCAAATAGCCATGTGGGTTAAAAGGGCCCGAAAAGAGTCCTTGCAAGATGCTTTCTCTGAAGCCATTCAGGTCGAAAGAGACATGTTCTGTCTCAAAGACAATTTTGACACCGCATCTGAACAAACATCTACCTCACGTAGGAAAAGTGACAGTTCCCTTAAACCTGCTGCTACCAGCCAAGATCCGTTCAACATGAGTGAATTGAATAATATCCTTCAAAGGATGTCTAATGAGATGGTAGATCTCAAGAAGACGAGCAATGAAAATCAATCAAACAATAGAGGATTCAATAGGCCACCTTTTAGGAGGCCAAATCAACCTCCTGAGAATCCACCACCTCCAAATCCCAGCGAGGGGTTCACCTCAGAAGAGATATTCTCTGTCTTGAAATCCTTAGCTGTAGGAACACCAGATATCCAAGAACCCTCTGAAGACTAGTTCCCCCAAGAATCACAACCTCCCCATGAGGAAGAGGAGGATGACTAGCAGGTCATCTCTGTGAGCTTCTTTTAAGAAGAAGAAGAAGAAGAAGAAGAAGAAGAAGAAGAACCCAACACTATTTTTAATCTCCAACACACACACAATACCAAGTATAAAGGGCCACCTCCCCAGGAATCATCTCCTCCGACACAGACCCCTAGCAAAGGTAAAACTCAAACTCAGAAGGATACCCTCATTCTTGAGCCAGAATACAACTTGGCCGAGGATCTTAAAAGAGTCAAAACAAACATATCTTTATTTGATCTTCTCAAAATCCCTTCCATAAGGGATTCCTTACCCAAAAGCATGATCATAAAGAAACCCCGATAAGCTTAGAATAATAATTTTGACTCCACTCCTTGACCAAACCATCCAAAAATGGGAAGCAAGGGAACACCTCCCTTTCTACTTACCTTTGAAATCTTTAACAGGAATGTGCATAACTATATGGTAGACTCAAGTGCTTCCTCCAACGTTATGCCCCTTTCTGTGTGCAAGAAACTCAATGCCACATGGGAAAACTGTCCTATTTAGATTGTGCAATTAGATAGATCCAAGGTTAAAGTGGTAGGAAGGCTGAGAAATGTTCTTCTTAGACTATCTGCAGATCCTCAGATTCACCAAACAATCGACATTGTGATTGTGGATATTCCAAAGACCTATGGTATGTGGCTGAGTCGAGATTGGTCAGAGAAACTTAAAGGTTACTTTGCTATTGATTGGTCTCACTTGTGGTTGCCTCTTAATGGGAAGCCTAATAAGCTAAAAGTTGATAGACAACCTTTCATGAAACAAATTGTAACTGATCTCGATGGTTCAAACAAATCTGTCTCCTTCTTTAACAATCAAATTGAACATTTCACATTTGACACTTTCTTTGGAGACTTACCTGCCAATGTATCACCAATAGAGAATGAGCAGAAACACTCCTAGGTAACTAATATTACATTTATTTCGTTCTCTAGCACTGTTGTTCATAATGTATACAATGTAAATACCAATTTCAGAATTGATCCTATAGTTTGGACCTTGTTTTTTGATGGCTCCAGGTCAAAGGAGGGAGCAAGCATAGGATGTGTACTTATTGATCCTAAAGGGATCAAAACCATGATCGCATGCAAGTTGGAATTTGAATGTACCAATAATGTGGTTGAGTACGAGGATTTGGTCCAAGGACTCTAGAAAGCTGTCGATATGGGAGCTAAAGAAATTTTATGCATAGGGGACTCCGAAATCATTGTGAAACAGGTACGGAATCAGATACATTGTCTATCTCCATGCCTAGTTAATTATCAAAGATTAATCAGAGACATGACTAATTCCTTCTCAGCATTTAATATTAGATCTTTTCCTAGATCTCAGAACTTTGACACAGATCTGCTAGCCAACACTACATCTAGACTGATCCCTCCCGAAGGCTTGTCTCCACAAATCTTCTCTATCAAATTGATGTACAGACCCTCCATACCCAATAACGTCACAAATTGGAAGGTGTTTGATGATGATCATCAAATACTTGACTTCCTGTCGGCCCAAAATACCTTTGAGGGTATGGCCATTGACGAAGCTGATCATGAGAAGTATCTATCTGATCCTTCCAACATCATCCCCAAGTCTGTCATCATTTTAGAGAAGTTTTATGATTTACAAGATAAATTCAGACAAACCATCAATTGCAAGATTCAAAGCTCAACCTTGAATCACACCCATGTTAACTTAGGAACAAAGCATGAACCCCGATTCATCAATATTGGAATACACTGTTACCGTGACAAAAGAAGAAGTTTTATCAAAATCTGTAGGGAATTTAAAGACGTTTTTGCCTGGACATACGATGAGCTCAGGACTTGTGACACTACCGTCATGCATCATAACATCCCCATGAAACCTGATGTAAAACCGTATTAGCGAAAATTGAGGAAAATGCACCCCAATCTCGAGCCTTCTGTCAAGAAGGAACTAGAAAATTTACTCTCATCTAGGATCATATTTCCCATCCGACATACACAATGGATAGCTAACTTGGTCCCTGTTCGCAAGAAAAATGGGGAAATCAGACTTTGTGTATACTTCAGGAACCTGAACTGAGCCTTTGAAAAAGACAACTATCTTGTTCCTCCAATGGAGTAGATCCTATAAAAGGTAGCCAGATCAAAGATATTTTCGCTGCTAGACGGTTTTTCTAGTTACAACCAAGTCTTGGTTGCACCCAATGATCAACTGAAAACTACTTTCAAGACCCCTTAGGGAACATTCGCATACAGACGAATGCCATTTGGAATAATAAACACAGGAGCCACATTCCAGAGATCTATGGACATAGCTTTCAGGGGCGTGATCCACAATTCTGTCATTGTGTACCTTGATGGTGTTACCATTTACTCTAAAAAGTGACAAGATCTTTTGTCCGCTTTAAAACATGTATTCGAAAAGTGCAAGAAATTTGGCATCTCCCCCAATCCCAAGAAGTCCATCTTTGCAGTAACAGAAGGAAATTTGTTGGGTTTCGTAGTTTTGAAGGAAGGTATGATCATCGATTTGGAATTCCTCGAAGCAATCTCCAAGAGCGACCTTCCTAACTCTCGTAATGCAATGCAGTCATTTTTGGGTAAGTTTAATTTTGTTCGCAGATTTGTTCCAAATTTTGCTCAAATTGTAAAACCCCTGCAATTACTTGTCAAAAAGGATGTACCATTTAAGTGGTCCGAAGAAAAAAAAAATGTATTTATTGAAATTCAGAAAACCATAGCAGAAGCACATGCTCTCATGTCCCCAGATTTCAATAATGATTTTATATTGTATACATTTGCTACTGACTTTTGTTATGCAACTGTCCTCATGTAGAAAATCACAAAGACACTGAAATCCCCATTTCTTTCATTAGTTCGACATTGAAAGGGGCTAAACTCAATTACTTCCAGGTTGAAAAACAGGCCTACACAGTACACAAATCAGTAAAACATTACAGGACTTATATTTTGAAGTCCAGGAATAAGGTGATTGTCCCTTATGCGGCAATTCACAATATCCTCATCCAAAAGGAGTTGGGAGAAAAGAGAGATCACTGGATGACCTCCCTTCAAGAATATGATCTAGAGATTAAGCCTGCGAAGATCATTAGAGGATAAGGTTTGTGTCAGCTCACTGCCTAGTCAAACGACCTTGAAAATCAGCAAGTCGATTGGGAACATGAAGAAGCTACTCCTACAGGTTTTGTTAATGCACTTGAAACTGCGACATTTGAATGGCATGATCACATCAAATTATTTCTTCATAATGGGTTTGTTCCTGAAACCCTAGATCCCAAAAAATGTAGAGCATTAAGGCTGAAATCAGCCCCTTATCAACTTATTAATGATGTTCTGTTTAGAAAGAATTATGATGGAGTGTTTCTCAGATGCTTGGAAAAAGATCAGACTGATGATTTCCTATTTCAATTTCATGCAAGACCTGCAGGTGGGCACTTCTTAGGTGATACCATGGCTCACAAAATTATCAAGCAGGATACTATTGGCCTACCCTATTCAGAGATGCCCATTCATTTGTTAGAAAATGTGAGCCTTGCCAAAAGTGCGTTGGCAAAGTTAAGAAACCTTCTTTCCCCTTGTAGCCAGTAGTAGTCCAATTCCCATTTCAACAGTGGGGATTGGATTTCATCGGACCCATCAACCCCGTATCCTCATTACAACATAAATACATTTTAACAACCACTGACTATTTCACGGGGTGGTTAGAAGCAATCCCTTTAAGGATGTGTAACATGAACCAGGTAATTTCCTTCCTTGAAAATCAGATAATCACTAGGTTCGGCACCCTCAAGTATCTTGTTTTTGATAATGCCTCATATTTCCAATCCATTGACTTGACCAGATACGCCCTTGAAAGGGGATTAAGCTTAAGTTTTGTGCTAATTACTACCCTCATGACAATGGGCTTGCAGAATCCTCAAACAAAAACTTGATAAGCATTCTTAAAAATACAGTGGCTTCACATCAGAAGAACTATCACGTCCAACTCTATTATGCTCTTTGGGCAGATCGAATCACCCCAAAGGCAACCCTTGGTAACTCCCCATACTACCTTGTTTATGGAAAGGAAACTGTCCTGCCACCTAATCTCATCATTCCTTCATTACAGTTGGCCCAATCCATCCAAGAGAGTGACTCTTCCCCATTACAACAGAGGATTGACTCTCTGCTCAAACTAGAAGAGGATAGAGAGAAAGACAAGAATAAATTTTACCAACATCAATAGTTGGTTAAGAAATGGTTCGATGAGAGGTCTTCTTCAGATAGAGACTTCTTAGTAGGAGATCTAGTGCTGAGGTGGGACAAACAACACAAGGATAACAAAGAACACACCAATTTTCAATGCCTTTGGCTAGGACCATTCATTGTTACGGAAAATATTGGTCCTAGTATGGTTCGACTATAGACGCTGGAAGGGGTCGTTGACACCTTCCCAGTGAATGTTTTTCTGCTCAAGAAGTACTTTGTTTGAAAAAGGTTGATTCAACTCTGTGTATAGGTTTGGTGTGTTATTTTCCTTTTATTTTTTGAATGTTTGCTTGATTTTGGCAACTTTTGGTAATATCTACACTCTTGGCAATAATGAGCAATTAGTTTTCTCAATATTCAATACTCTCAACCAAGACAAACCTGTTAGTTTCTATGTTTTCTAACTCATATCAAGATTTATTATATCTGAATGATAACCATATTTACAGCATTTTGTATTGATTCCCTCTCATCTAGGTTAATACATTCTACATCCTTTACTCTGATGATGATATTTATTGAAGAAAAGGTTCACCCTGTCTTAGGTATCATTAGGGCACTGTGGCATATATTCATATCCTGGTCAGTCTTACTCTTTGGGATCCAATTATGGCCATATATTTTATCATGTGGATTACAGGATGAACAGTCTCATCATGAGCCATCTCATTAGGTTCATAGGTGCTCAGTGGAATGACATCTTTGCGATTTAACATGGGGATATGGCTTCCAATTCTCTGGAAGATGGGAGATCCTATCACAGGTCGGCTCATTCATGATCTGCAGAGCATCAGTGAGTAACGTTTCCTACACATGGACACCAAGCCATGGCAGTGTCTTGTAATTCATGTTAGACATTAAACCCCAGTCACCCCCCAAACAAGAAATCATTGTACATTAGGAAGAGGGGTTCCTGTTTAAGGCCATCCTCACTATGATCATGGGATTGATGTTTTACTAAAACTATCACCAAATGGTTCCCAAGCCATGATAGTTGCTTTCGTCCATATAGCTGGAAGAAAAGAGGTCTCCTTACCGAGTCAGCTTGCTTAGTTTCCAGGTCAGGTTTGTGAATGGCACTGATTACCAGAACATGGGGCAGTGGTCCTGTGTCAATGCAATCTTGCATTTTTTTAAAAATAAAAGGGAAAGAAAAAATGATGGTTTAAGAAGCCCTGTGTGAAAAACCAAAGTGGTAAAGGTCTGACTGTAGGTTCAGCTTTAAACTACATGCCTATCTCAGCCTGAGTTCAGATCAACCTATCCTCCAATAACATTTGAATCAGAGTTCCATCCTTCTTAAATGACCATGGATGGGAGTGAATCAATAATTTTAATAGTTTCTAGTTGGTTACATTCTTATGTTAACATTTCTTGAGAGTTAATCATTTTACCACTAACAGGTTTTGATTGGAAAGGATTATTGTTTTGCAGAGATAACTAGTTCTTCCAGCCAGTCACCATTTGTTGTAGCTAGAACATATCCCATGTCATTTTGACACGGGAAACCAATTATACATACGAATATTACTTGGTAAGACTCTTCGTAATCTTAAAGGGTTTCATTGAAATTTTTACTTGACTCTTTAGATTCCTTAACACAACCAAATTTCCAAAAATCCATGTTTGATTTCTTTGTTTTAAATGAAGAAAGATTGAATTTTTGTTTGGATTGTTTTAACATCCCTCCCGCAAGTTGTGGAATGCGGGAAAACTTTTATTTGATATTTCATTTTTCAAACCTGCATCCCGTAACCTACAAATGCGGGATGCAGGAGAGTTTTAATGTGTGTTTAATTTAGTCAACCCGCATCCCGCATCTTGCAAGTTGCAGAATGCGGGTTGCGAGGTTATCATTTCCTTGCGTTTTGGTTTGCGTATTTCGCCATCCCGCATCTCGCAAGTTGCGGAATGCAGAATGTGGAGCTGATTGAATAATTTTTTTCTATTTTGCTATTCCGCACTTTGCATCCCACAAGTTGTGGAATGTGGGTTGCGGAATGATTAATAAACTTGCGATTTCATTTTTGATCCCGCATCCCGCAAAATTGATCTTGATCGTTCTTTTTTATCCTCATCCGATGGTCTGTATTATTTCCCGGGGAATTATAAATAGGATAGCTTTGTTTATGATTTTCACTATTTTTACTGCTGTAATTTGTTTTGCTGTGTGATTTTTACCTCCAGAATTTACCATGCGATTTCGACAGTGATTACTATAGTTTCTGGTTGGTTTTCAAGTTTCTTTCTCACAACTTGAATTGTTTACTGTGCTTACTGTATAATTTGGTTTTAATTTTTGGTATAAGTATTCAAAACGACACATGGCGACATCTAAAACCCCCAGATTTACCATGAGTAAAAACCTTCAGATGGACATGTTCACCAAAGACCCGAACTTTGGTGTATTTTCTGATACTAGTAGTCGAGTGACTGAAACTTATCATTTGGACTAGTCTTGGGTTTACTCTATCTTCGATAACAATAACCTCTCAGATTTCCAGAGTGACAAAATTGTTTATGAGAGAATTAGAGATTCTAGCCTACATATGATTGCAGCAAGACCGACCATCCTACCTTATAAAAATGCCATTAGGTGGATTATAGACCACGCCAATGTGAAAGATCGTTTATTAAATACCAGTGCCTGGTCTCATCTAGCCAATTTCTGTTCTGAAACCTTTGTCAGGATTTATGGTCTTAGACCTTATAGCCAATTCCTAGATGCAGACTTTGTTAAAGCGGCCAAATCCAAATTCAATTTCGACCAAATGCTTAAATAATGGATGACTGAACCACATAATTTTTCCAAGAGGAAAGACGAATTATACCCCGTCGAATGGTTTAAAGAGCCTTACTCACTGCTTGCAACGATGTTGTTCAGGATTTATGGTCTCCCCAACTATTCTTTCTTTAAATAGGAATGGGCTCCCATCGCTCATAAATAACTACAGGTGAATCTTTCCCTTGGGCCTCAATCCTATTGCCGGAACTCAAAAACACCATACAAGAGTTCCAGAAATCCACTGCTAAGAAAAAGCCCAATTTTTATCTTACTTCCTTCATTGTAAACATCTTCTGTGCTGATTTTCGTTACCCTAATTTGGGATGGGGTTGGGAATTACTGACCCTGTCTGTACATATTTATCATTCCGACATTTGGGATAGTAACTATGTGGGTAGGTTTTATGATATATGTGAAAGTTTCCTTTGATGGGTGTATTTTCTAATTTTCAACAAAGAAGCCCCTGCGTTCTCACTAGAAGGAAAATCTCTCATATCCACTATGGGAGACTGGTATGTTGGTGAATCATTCACCTATATCAAGGTTTATGGCAGCAACGCTGCTCACATGTTGCCTAAGGTCGTGCTAGACAGGTTGGTCTTAGAAGAGATCTCATTTCAGACAGTTACAAAGGGGATCTACAAGAAATGTGCTGCACTGAAGAGGAAAGTTTGGCCCAAGTTTCCTATTACCCTTGCATCCTTGACCGTACCCATTTCTACTTGGGAATCAGAGTTGAGTGACCACATCATGTCACTTAAACTTGGTTTTCAAGCAAAAGGCATCACGATACCAAAGGTATTGTCGATTTACACCTGAAGTAGAACCATTTCAAAACAGGTTATGTTCATGAGGAAACTCCAGATGATTTCATTTATCAGGGAGTAGATACATTTTATGAAGTCCTGGAAAGGGCTAAGAGGAAAGAAGAACAAACCCATATCCTACAGTATCAGAAGGAGATCAGAGACAGGGTAAAACATTAGAGGTCTATGGAGTTGGACATCCTGGAAAGGATGACAAAAGACAATGAATAAAGAGAAGCTTGAGCTGTAGCAAAAGAGGCTCTAGCATCCAAAACTGCATCTGTGGGAACCAGCTCAGACTTGTATAAAGGGAAAGCTCCCATGGGAGAAATTCCCTAGACATATTTGGAACAATAGGTTAAGGACTATTTGAGGACTTCAGAGCAGATAAAGCATAAGCTGAACAGAATGACTTCAGCACTAGAGACTCAAGAAGTTGCAACCTCTCAATCACCTGAAATTGCCCAGGTAACCACTGTGATTGAAAAGACTCTACCTGAATAAAATCAGGTTGAGGACAATCCTTTAAAGAAGACAAAGACATCCATTGCTATTCAGAGGAAGAAGAGGACAAAATTTCTCCTGTGCCTATTACTGTTGAGACTGGTAATGATTTCCAAAATCTCACCAATGGTGGCAATGGTAATATTTCATCCCCTCTTCCTCAACCTCAACCTTTTTGTCAGTCTACTCCCTCTTCTTCTGCAATAATTCTTTCATCAATAATGGCTTTATCATCATTTTCTGATGGTTCTGTTGTGACACCTTTTATGACCGAGCTTTATCGAAATGCCACTTGTCTACCCGAATCAATCACACATGTTGTTATGGATAAGCCTAGTCCTTCATCTATTGTCCCTCCAAATTTTAAAATCCCATTACATATTTCTTCAATTAGTTCATTTTGATCCCATATGTCTGAGAATATTGCAATAGTGTTACCATCATCATTTCTTAAGGCCACTACTGTGCAAATTCCTTTTGTGGAATCTTTTGTTCATGACATTTTTTCGGCCCTTGAAATAACTCTTCTTTAGAATGTTACTCCCTCCCCTGCTACCTCTCATATCACTATGGCTATTCCTTCTCAAACCACAACTCAAACTTCATCTTTGATATCCACATGCATTAGCATACCTCCCATTGATGAAGTCAGAGATGAGTTTAATGAAGATTTTGGGGTATCTTTGGGTGAATATCGATATAGTAAAGCTAAGAGATCAGTGGTAAAATGGGGCAAGAAGAGGGGTAGAGATCAGAATGATATGGATATGTCAATGGTAAATGAAGTTGTATGGACACAACAATCAAGTGACCCACAAGCCTATGCTACAGATGTAGCTTCTATTCTAGGAGCCTTCACAGGTGCCAATATGGATGCTGTCAACTCTTTGAATAGAGAGTTTGATAAACAAAAGGCAGAAATTGTCAGTTTGAAAGAAGAACTAGAGAATCTCAAGAAACAACATGAGGCCAAGCAGGATGAACTTCAAATGAAGAATGTTACTCTCAGTGTGGAGCTGCAAAGAAAAAATAATGATAATGCCACTCTGGTTCAGAAAGTTGCAGTATTAGAAAGGCAAAATGAAGATGCAACTGCAAGTGTAGCTTCATCTTCATTTTCCAAATTTTCCCAAGAAGAGTTTAAGGAGCTTGCTATCAGAACTAACAGGGAACACTTTGACTTGGTATGTGAGTTATTTAGAAATCTATCTGATATATTTGAGACTCACATGGTGTTTGATAAGATGTTTGTTGTTCTAGAAGACCTAATTGAGAAAAGACAGTAGGCCTCAAAAGCTTATGATGAGGTCATTGATTGGTAGAGGTACATGAAGGAGAGGCATGATAATATCACTCTTCTCACTACTTTTCAGTTTAAAAGAGCCAGAATTATTCTGAGAGCTTGGGAGGACCTGGATGATACGATCACTGAAGCTATAAAGAAAGCTCAGGCTATCTGTGGCAGAAGATGGTATGAATTTGATAATGACATGACTGAATTATCCTTTCCTACTATGGTGCTTATTGAGAAGGCATGTCCACCTAGACTAATGATCGAAGAAGTAGAGCAACGAAGGGATGAGAAGGAGGAGAAGATCAAGAATCTTGACCACATCAGCATACACGATGTATAGTTAATCAAACAACCATTTACAGTGCAAAGAAAGATCCACGTCTACATATGAGTTTGGAATAAGTTAGCTAAGAATGAAGTCGAAGATTATAAGTGTAATGCTCAACTTGGCATAAAATCAACCACTTATCTTGATATCATGGAGCTGCTATGAATTTGGAGGGTCTGGAAAGATTTCCTAGGATATTAGCCTTGTTTAGTTTTTGATCCACTTTAGGGGGAATTTTATTGTTTGTAATAATTATTTAAGTGAGTGATCTCTAATGTATTAGGGACTCTTGAAATTTTGAATTTTGGAAGAGAGATTGATACAAGGGATCGACCAACACTTCAGTTTTTGCTAAGGTCGTTTGTGTAATTTATTACAAAGAATTCTGAATAAATAGAGTGTTGCAATTCTTATCTCTTGTACTTGATTTGTCAAATTTCTTTGACAGGTTTTAGTTTCTTGTTCCAAATGATCAGATAGTAATGTGGTTCATTTGCAATTGGTTAATGTGTTTATTTAAATCTGATTTATCTCTGTTAATTATTAATGCATTGATAAAACTCCATGAAATTTCTTTTATGAACTGTCTTTATCTATTTCTGCAAATGTTTCAGTAGTAAGAGTTTTATGGCTTATAAGTTGGTTTGTCAACTAAATTGAGCACTTGCAGGTGATCTTGAATGGTTTAATTCTGATTTACTGTTATTTAATTTTCATTAAACAATTGTAATCTCAGTACGTACAGTTTCACCTTATTTATATTTTTGTCAATATGATGAATTGCTTGTCCTTCGCATAACTCAAGGCAACCTGTCAATCATTCAACACCTTTTCAAAGTAGTTTAGATTTAGATTAGGTTCTTATTCCTAGTTAGGTTTTAGTTCTCCTTTTCTTTTATTAACTCTATGTTTTCCATTCTAGAAAATAGATCCACTCTGGATCAAATCCATCCATAAGCCAATGGAGGCTACAAAAGTATCAGTGGGAGATTACCATACCAAACAGCTCTAGGATAGAACAATACCCATTTGGGATTGTTTGAAGCCTTTGGCTGGGTTTTCTTCATGTGTTGCAAGCCTTAAACACCCTAATCAACCACATACACAGTTGGGGCTTCAACAAGTCAGAAGAAAAATAGGTGTTATTATTCAACATAATATCTTTGAGAAATGGTAAGGGGAAATGAGAAGAATCCCAATGAGACAGGAAGCACGTAATTGAGGATGAATACCCTTAAAAACCTTTAGTAAAAGCAACAGTAAAGGATAATAACTAAAATTGAGCATCTAATAGAGGATGAATTCCAAGACATTTATCATAAACACATAACAAACATGTTATCTGATGCAAGGAGCGCTTACCAGAGAACAAATTGCTCGCGTACAACTAGAAATGCATTAGCAGAAACTACACAAATATGAAAATGAAGAAAACAGTGGAACATAGACTGAACATTGAACACCGTGATGAATATTAGACATTCAGGGTATGCTTTGCATTAATTATTTCCAAGAAAAGTTGTCGAGCTACAAAACCAAGCACATAGGCTTCAAAATATGAATGTCAAACCCCTTTCTTCCTCTGTATAGGTTACATTTATAGTGTCATGGGATCCTGAGACCAACCTCAAAATAAAGCCAAGTTCAGTTTACCAAAATAGCGAATCAATCCTGCACACATAAAATCCTAATGAATTCCGATCTAGAATATTCTCCATGATCACGAGCAAATCAGGAAAACATGTTGGGCTGTGAGTGATGGAAAAAATGGGAAAACTAGACACCTGGAATTCAGGATCGCTTGATCGAAAACAATGGTTAAGAGAACCTACAATGACTTGAAACATTTTCATTCCTCCTCACATCTTCAATCAGCGAAAAAACTTCAGCCATAGATAAAAATTCACCTAGATCCTCGCCGTTCAAAAGTGTGGGGTGTACAGGATTTCACAGCCCTGAAATATTTTATCTTTCGTGCATGTTCTGGATGCAATATGCACACCTACTGTCGATCTCTTCCACCCAAAATCATGACCGTTGAGATGTACAGGTCCTATAGGATTTAGTGGATGGAGAAACTTGATTATCCTATGCTTGTTTCCGCCACAAAATCCATAACAACCATAGATCTCCGATATCATTAGATCTCAACTGTTGAATTATGCAACTTGTATAAGATTTCATGATGGCGGGGATCTGATATCTTCATGCAAGTTAGGATCATGAAATACATACCCGTCATTGATATTGAACACCTTTTAATCTGAAGGTTGATCCGACATGTCATTTTTGCTTCTTTTGTGAACATCAAGCTTCTCTTACAACATGCATTTTTCCTTGGCGAAATCTCCTGCAACCGTTGATATCACAATATTCATCCTGCACTGTTCATCTAGGATCAAAGTGGAGGAAAGCGAATTGTGAAAGGAGGTCTTCCATTTTTCTTGAGGCTCAATTTTTTACCTTTCTGCTCCTGCCTTATCCTTTCCTCCCTTTAGCTTTACGCAATGTTGATTTTCATAAGATTCATCCTACACCATTGATTTGAGATCAAGTTGTGGGTTGCGGAAAGTGGGATTTCGACCTTTCATAACCAATCTGTATTTTCACTTTCCACTTTCCTCCCTTCTGCTCTTTTTCAAGCCGTTGATCTTCAATGGAAAATTTATGAACTTTGATCTCACGGGCTGGCAGAAAGCGGAAAGCGGGCTTCCAATTTTCCATGACCGAATTTTTCATATTTCCGCTTTCCTCCTTTTCTCTCCTTTCTGGGACGATGATCTCAGTGGAACATTTCTGGATTGTCGATCCTATAGATCACAGAAGGAAGAAGTTATAACTTTTGACAACCAAATTCCTGCATTTTCTGCTTTCTTCTTTTTGCTTTCCGCAAAAACAGAGGAAAGTGGAAGGCAGAAATACCAACTTTTATAACCAAATTTTTTCCCTTTCCACTTCCGCCTTTTAGCTTCCCGCTTTCTCCTGGACCATTGATTTGTGCGGAAGCTGTTCGAACCGTCGTATCTTGGGCTACGGAAAGCAGAAGTTGGGTTTACCAATTTTCACAAATGAAACTTACCTTTTTCGCTTTTCCGCTCCCAATTTTGCCTTGGCGGAAATGATTTGTGGCCCTTGATTTTTATTTGCTATGCATCCAGGCCGTCTGTTCTGGTCAAATTTTAACTTTGATCAGATTTTTCATATTTGGGCATATTTATAAGGCTAAAACTTAGGATTTTCACTTATTTTTCACTTCAAAGCAATGGATAAACTCCTTAGAACATGTAGTAACCCCATCAATACCCTAAAAATTCATGAGATGTGGAAAATTTTCAATCCTTACTCTTTATTTTGTTGGCATATACCTTTGTAGAGGAATTAGTGCAGACGCCTATGTAAAAATATTCAAAATTTAGGACAAGTGCTAACATTGTCTCCAAATCGGGGATGCTATCCTCCCTGTGAGGTAGCAAAGAACTCCGTAGGCCAGGTTCCTGATCCATTGGGCCAGTCCCAAGATTTTTCCTGAAATTCCCAACATTCCCTGAAAACAAAAACTGAATTGATACTGCAAACAAACTGAAAAATTGCTAAAAGAAATGCTCACCATGTCGAGCGTATTCACACCTACCTACCCTAATTACTGAGCACCAACACCCAATCAAGTAAATTCTGACCTCCAATGAAGCCAATCAAGCAAATGATCCAATAATTGAGCTCATTCATCATTCTTGATCAGAAATGAAGGAATTAATGGCAAAAGGTTATAATAATTGAATTGATATTTTTGCACACACATAACCCACCATTCCCACTGCAAAGATTCTCCATATATCTAGCCACTAGATCATGACAACATACAAAATTTTCTGCTATTTTCTTGTCATGACAAGGCTGCTCCAACTGTAACTCCTCCAACGTCCTGTCAAACTGATCTTCAAGAGAGTCTTGAAAAATGTGTTCATGACAATTTGCAAATGAGACATCAACTTCATCTAAAATATCAGAAATTAAAACTTGATTCCTTCCAGGTGTCTCAAAAGAAATATCATCATGTTCTTCAATAGAATCAAGCAAAATAATTTCTAAATTTGAAAAACATAAAGAAATATCCATTTGGAATCCTCTTCTTCTTCTAGGTGGCCGAGTCTATTATTGCAGTCTGTTGGTTCTTGAGGTGCATTCTCCAAGTAGCCATCCTCACATTCATCATATATAGGCATGGTGAAATCTCCTTTAAAAACATTACTAACATAATTTTCAACATACTGACTGCAATCTTCATAAATAAAATTGGTATGGCCCTCTTCCTGCACATCACTAGGATGACCATCTTCCTGCTCATAGGAAGAAATATGAGAGTGCAAAGTAGATTATAGTTGTTCACCCTTCTCATCTTCTTCTTTGGGTTCTAACCCCCTAGGGAAAACTGCTGTTTCCCTCATAGGATGGGATTGATGGTATACTACTTTCCCTTTTCATTATCTATATCTGAAAATGTCATATCCTCAAGTTTTTGTGTTTTCTTAGAGGCTCTTAATCTTTGTTTCATATATTCAAATGAGGAAAAACACAATGGCAAACAGTCACTTTCAAAATTTTGATTTCAATCTTCAACAATAAATTTAATTGAACCCACTTCCTGTACATCACCTTCCTTCTCATCTTCCTGCTCATCATATACAAGTGGGATAAGGATTTCTTTAAAATCACCATTAACAAAGTTTGAAACAGGCCGATTGCATTCTTCATAAAACATATTATGTCTTTGAAGAAATTGCTATTGCAACAGGGTGATTTGTGATTGGATAGGGGCATCCTCAACTTGTAACAAAATTTCAGAAGTTGAATGATATTAGGAACCATTTTATTGAAAGTCCCCACTTACTTCTTGGTTACACAAATATTGACAGGAATGCTGCAAACTATCACCAGTTTCAGAAAAAGAGGTATAGATGGCTAAGTCAGAGTTTTGGCTTATTTTCAGTTTGGTTAAGGAAGACATTAACAATGGATGAGGATTTTCTTGGATATCATGGAAATCGTGTCTTTCTTTTGAGATGAGTATTCATGTAAAATTTCTAAAATCTCATCATCCAAAAAATTCTCCGCACCATACATGTTTTTTAGCTATTCACTGAAACCTTTATCATGCATGGAACAATCTTGAACTAGCAGCAAGGAAGGGCATTGATCTTTAAAATTCTCATGAAATACTGAATGAAAGTATTTAAGGGAGTATAAAATTTCTACTGGTAATCCCTCGTCCCATGACCTTGCATTTCCTTCTAAACTAACCGTGAAAATTTTCATTAAAGAATCCTCATTCAGTTCAACTCCTAGCTTATATATATGCTTATGAAATCTAACCAAATGAAGGGCAACATCATCACCCTTTTGATCTTTGAATCTTGGAAAATACACTTGCCAATATATATTAGGTATTTGATTTGGAAAAGCAGGAATGTGAGCATGATTCATAGGATCATACCTTACAACTATAGAACTCATCTTGATGATGAAGAAATTGAATCAACTCCTCAAACTTTGTAAACCCCTTTGATAGTGGAGTTGTCATAGATTATTCTAAAAATTGGATTCTCCCCAACAGAGTTGCCAGTATTTCCCAATGGAGTCACTTTCGAAAAATTTAAAATGGAGTCACCAAAGCGTATACAACCAGCATGTGTCTATGACCAATTGCTCAACCTGGTCATAGAAATAGAACAATATCGTTTCCCCAAGGAGATAATAGTGATTATTCCTCGACAACGACGCCAAGATGTTATCACCCAATAATTTTTCTATGGTTGTGGTAGGAGAGTCATTGGGGTAACCATTTCAAACCAATATTTAGAATGTATTCTAGCTTATACAGTCAGAAAAGGCTATCTCTTGTCATAAGGTCATTCACATGTACATTTGGATTTAACAAGCATTCAGAAGGATAGATTTCTCAGGGGAAGGGTTGTTGAGGTTTTAAAGAGTGTAAGATGGAAAAATAGAAAGCACCATTGGGAAATGGAGTCAAAACCTGAAATATTCAAGGACTTACAAAAAATAATGACCAGTGATAACCTTCATAGTCTGAGGCAAAATAGGTGTTAGTATTCAACATAATATATTTGAGAAATGACAGGGGGAAATGAGAAGAATCCCAATGAGATAGGAGGCACCTATCTGAGGATGAATCTCTTGAAACACCTTTAAAATAAGAAATAGTAAAGGCTGATAATTGGAATGGAGCATATAACAGAGGATGAATTAAAAGAAATTTATCATAAACACATAACAAACACGTTATCTAATGCAAGGAGCGCTTCACAGAGAATGAATTCCTTGCATACAACTAGAAACACATTATCAGAAACTACACAAATATGAAAATGAAGCAAAAACGGGAAAACAGACTGAACATTGAACACCATGATAAATCTCAATCATTCAGGGTATGCTTTGCATTAACTACTTCCAAGAAAATTTGCAGAGCTACAAAACCAAGAACAAAGGCTTCAATACCCCTTTCTTCCTCCATAGAGGTTACATTTATAGCTTCATGGGATCTTGAAACCAACCTCAAAACAGAGCCAAGTTGAGTTTACCAAAACTGAGAATCAATTCCACACACATAAAATCCTAACGATATCCGATCTGGCAGATTTTCCATGATCACGAGCAAATCGGGAAAGCATGCTAGGCTGTGCATGATGGACAAAATGGGAAAACTAGACACCTGGAATTCAAGATCACTTAATTGAAAACGATGGTTCATAGCACCTCCAATGGCCTGCAATAGTTTCATTCCTCCTCGTATCTTCAATCAGCGAAATAAACCTTATCCATAGATCAAAAATTCACCTATATCCCCACCATTCAAAAGTGCGGGGTCTACATAATTTCGCAGCCCCAAAATATTTTATCTTCAGTGCATGTTCTGGCTGTGAGATGCACACCTACCGTAGATCTCTTCCACACAAAATCATGACCGTTGAGATGTGTGGGTCCTACTAGATTTCATGAATGGAGAAACTTGATTACCCCATGCTTGTTGCCACGCAAAATCCATAAAAAACATAGATCTTCGATATTGTTAGATCTCAACCATTGAAGTATGCAACTTGTATAATATTTAGCGAAGACAGATATCTGATATCTTTGTGTAAGTTGGGATCATGAAATACATACCCGCCATTGATCTTGAACACCTTTAACTTGATTACCCCATGCTTGTTGCCACGCAAAATCCATAAAAAACATAGATCTTCGATATTGTTAGATCTCAGCCATTGAAGTATGCAACTTGTATAATATTTAGCGAAGACAGATATCTGATATCTTTGTGTAAGTTGGGATCATGAAATACATACTGTTGTAATCTCACAGATCACATAAAGTTACCAATAATACATACAAAAATATACAGAATATACACAGAATCAAGAGACAAGAACTGATAAGATGAACATATTATATTATTCTCAATAGATCATACAAAGCCAAGAACTGAAATTCGTTCTTGTGTGGCTCAACAGCCTAATATATACAGGTTACAAACAGTTACAATCATAACTACCTGTCAGTTCACCGAACCGACACGACTATTAGTTAACAGACTAACTACTGTGTTTACTCAGCCGACCGACGTAGTCGGTCTCTCGACTTAGTCGGCTGATCGACTAAGTCGGTCTTCGTTCAAGTTGACTTATGTCGACTTGCTCCTTCTACATCTCCCCCACAAACAAAACATTTCTTCGTCCCGAAGAAAAAGGGAGGTAAAAAAAATAGGTTAGAAGTACAAAAATGGATTGCAAAGGGAGACTGCTACTGAGGTGGGCTGTGCAGGCGAATAGTTGGTCTCTTCTGCACACAGACTTCGACTATTGCTGGTGCTGTGATGGCAAGCTGATGTTGAAAGTCTGTCCATGTCTGCAAAGCTTTCTGAATGTTGATAGTCAGAGTAGTAATATTTGAGAGTACCGACATCTTCTCTGCCATTGCCATTTCTGCAATATTTTCCATGTTGGGTCCCAGCAGCTGATTGTGTTCTTCCGCAGCATCAAGGAGTCTCTGCATCTGCGGACAGATGTTGTCGAATTTCTCCAAGTTGGGAAGGGCTTGCTGAACCCACTGGTGTGCCTCATGTTCCAACTTCTGCAGCTTAGTGTTTTCCAGCACTATTTGTTCTTCGATGGTCTGCCTCAATTCTGTCTCAGTCGACTTCCTTCTTTCTAAGGCCTGAATGCCTTGTCTTGTCTGCCTCGTCTGAGTATATACCTGCCCATAATGAGTAGGCCAATCTCGGAGTACTTCCTCAGTTACAATGGATTCCTCCATGTGGTATTGTAGAAGTTTGTGAGCCTCCGAGAATGCTGTGTGCTGAGTCAGGAGCAGTCGGACAGTTTCTTCTTTTTGCTCGGCCTTAGTCTCGTGGAGGTGGGTCTGTATGGTCGACACCAAACCTTCAAACAGCTGATATGCTCTTTCCAGCGGTCGGTCGGTAGCAGCTTCGACAGGTCCTGGGGTAACAGTCTGTACAAGAGACCTGCATTTGTCGAGGAACTCGACTTCTTCTGTCTCCTTATCCTTGAGCTGTTTCCTTAGTCGGGTCGTCCTCCTCTTCGACTCTTTTGCTAAGGTGTTGAGTAGCTGGACAACCTCTGAGTCGGTCAGCGAGCTTACATCCTGTAAGCTAATCCTTAGCTGAGCGGGTCTAAGAAGAGGGTCCATGGTCTCCTTTTCTTGCTCAGTGGGTTTGTCGGGAGGACCTGCAGAAGTGGAAGGTGGATTAGAGGTCGAAGGGGTTTGTGTCGGAGGGGTTGGTGCAGTGGTCGGGGGTTTTTGTGTTTGGGGAGGTGGTATGTCCACCTTCGGCTGTGATGATGATGGTTTCTGAGTGTACGGTTTTTGATTTTGGGAATTTTTGTATCTTTTTATAGGTTTTTGGTGTCAGTTAAGACCGTTATATGATTTTTTTTTATTTTTAATTTTTAATTTTTGTATCGTTTAAGTCGGGCTCCATTAACAAGCTTCCGAAATACCAGGCCCTGCAATGTTTTTAGTCGGACCGACCCATTGGGATGTATTTCTTCGACAACATAAGGTCCCATCCATTATGTGTGAAGTTTCTTAGGCTTGCCTTTGACTCGACTGTTATACAGTAGGGCAAGGTCACCGACTGACAGATTTTTGTTTCTGATATTACGGTCGTGCCAAGATTTCTACTGTTGTTTTTGTATTTCTTGGTGCTGGATGGCCATAAGTCTATGTTCTTCCAATTTATTAAGTTGAAGTAGCCTATCTTTCCTGGCCTGTTCGACGTTGACATGTAGTATCTGTGCAATGATAGGTGCCTGTTGTCTGAAGTGCAGAGGTACGACTGCTTCTTGTCCATATACTAGTCGAAATGGGGTTTGATCAGTCGACCGTTTGTAGGCTGTCCTGTATGCCCATAAAACTGCAGGAATATTCTCATCCCAGTCATCTTTGTCAGCACTGCATATTTTAGTCAGTCCTTTTGTCAGTGTTTTATTGAAAGCTTCAATTGCACCATTCGACTGGGGGTGGTATGCTGTACTACGTCGGTGGTCGATGTGAAACTTGTCGGTTAGATTTTTGATAGTTTTGTTAACAAAGTGTGATCCCTGGTCGCTGATCAGAGTGAGTGGACATCCAAATCGAGTAATAATATTTCCATAAATGAACTTAGCAGCTACTTCACTTGCACAGGTCTCGACAGGTTCTGCTTCTGCCCATTTAGTAACATATTCGACTCCAGTGATAATATACCTTGCACCTGATCGTCGGGCTGGGACAGGGAATGGTCCTATGAAGTCTATAGCCCAGATTTCAAATGTAAGACTAGGGTTTACAGAGATCAGGGGCATTTCTGTACTCGACAGTGGTCGACCAAGTCGTTGGCATCTGTCACATCGACTAACAAAGGTTTTACAATCCTTATGAAGTGTCGGCCACCATAATCCAGACTGTTGAATTTTCTTAGCAGTTGTGTCGGCCTGAAAGTGTCCTCCTGCTGGTCCATAGTGTGCTTCGTGCATGATTTTCTCTCGTTCGTGGGCAAGTACACATCTTCTAAGAACATCGTCGAACCCCATTTTGTATAGAAATCCGTTGATGAGGCTGTAGGGGGCAACCTTCATAGCTAGGATTTGCTTCTTTTTAGTGTTTAGACCTTCTGGTGCCTGACCTGTTTCTAGGAACCGAGCAATTTCCTCCAGTTCTTCTGGTACTACTTCTATACGAAATAGATGTGCATTTGGTAGGTCGTCGTCAATGCCAGTCGGTGTCTCTCCTGTGTCGATTCGGGATAGGTGGTCGGGTCTGAAATTTAACTTCCCTAGTCGGACAACTACTTCGAATTCAAATTCTTGGAACAGTAAGAGCCATCGACAGATTCTACCATGGTGAAGGGGTTTGTTTACGAGGTATTTCAAAGCTTGATGGTCGGTGTAAAATATGAAGGGGTTAGCTAATAGGTAGTGTCGATATTTCTGAAGTGCAAAGACCATTCATAGGGCTTCCCGTTCGGTGGTCGAATAGTTCCTTTCAGCCTTATTTAGTTTCCGACTACTGTAAACTATAGGGTAGTCCATTCCATCGTCTCCTGGTTGAGTCAGGATAGCTCCAATTGCTATTCCTGATGCATCGATATGCACATGGAATTTGATCGACCAATTTGTAAATCTAAGTATGGGGGCTTCGACCAGTTTTCTCTTCAGTTTGTCGAAGGAGATTTGGCATTCCTCTGTCCATTTAAACTCTATATCATCCTTGAGTAGTTCTTCTAGGGGGTAGTTCATGTCTGAGTAATGTCGGATAAACTTCCTATAGTACCCGGTATGTCCTAATAACACCCGAACCTGTTTAGGGTTTATTGGAGGTTTCAAGTCAAGGATAATTTTAATTTTGGCAAAGTCAACCTTAATACCATCTTTACAAACAACATGTCCTAGTAGTATCCCTATGGGGGTCATAAAGATACATTTCTTAATGTTGAGGGAAAGTTGAATCTGCCGACATCTTTCCAACATGAGTCGGAGCCATGTGCAGTGATATTTTAAGGTGGAATATATGGTCCAGTCGTCGAAGTAGACTGCCATAGTTTTATAGATGTACTCTTGGAAGGTTTTTACAACTATTCTGGAAAAGACTACAGGTGCATTCTTTAGGCCAAAAGGCATAACCCTATAAGCAAAAGAGCCAAATTCATAAACAAATGTGGTTTTCTTCTAATCTTCCTTTGCTATAGGCACTTGATTGTACCCTGAAAATCCATCTGTAAATGAGTAGCATTCATGGCCTGCCACTTCATTCAAGATCTCATCAGCATAAGGTGTGGGAAAGGGATCTGTCAGTGTGACTTTATTAAGTTCCGTAAAGTCGACACAGATTCTCAGTCTGGTCGGGTCGTGTTTCTTAAGCTGGACGACCATGGGACTTGCCCATTCCGACTGGTCGATGGGGTAGATGATACCTGCAGCTAACATGTTGTCTATCTCCTTTTTAACTATTTCCTTATACTTATGAGCTAGTTTATAAGGCCTTTTCTTTACAGGTCGGACATCAGGTTTAGTGTCGATTTTCATCTCTCCCATTTCTTGAACTAACCCTTTCAAATCTTTATAGTCCCTTGCAAAGACGTCTTGGAATTCTTTAAGTAAGGTTACTATTTCAGCGGTTTGTTGTTCATTCCAATAATCACCAATCTTAGCTAATTTTGGTCGGTCGTCATTTGAAATTTCGACCTCTTTGGTTTTTACTTTGGCATCTAACCATTCTGGGGCTTTAGCTTCATTGATCGGTCGACTTCCTTCCTGGAACTGGGAAAATGTAGCAGGGAAGTCAACTGCAGTCATTCGGTCGAGGTCAGGTTTTTCGGTGGTCGCGACCCTAAGCACAGAGTGGATCGGTTTTGTTGTTTCAGCATGGTTGGATTTCCATCTGAAGCTTTTACCTTCGGTGTGTTCATTCTCCAATTGTAATCGGGTCGAATCGACTTTTGATCCTATGTGAAGACTATTACAGTGCTTGACCTGTCGAGGGTCTTTGTCAGGGAATGTTTCAGTCGGTTGAATGAACTGTTTAATTTGTTGTGCTGGCTCGACTAATTGTTGATCTTCAGGGATAAATTTGAAGGTTTGGATGAAATTTTCTTTGAGGTCGTTCCAGAAAAAGGTTTCACCTTTTGCTTCCTCCATTTTATACCATTTGCTAGGTAAGTCGTCTAGGGTTGAGGGAAACAAGTGTGGCCAGGCTCTCTCATCCTTATGTCCTAGGCTTCTCCATTCTTTTTCACAAGTTTGGATGTGTTCTGCTGGGTTCTATCCTTGAGTAAAGATGGGGATCTGTGCTTGTGGGGTGAGCTTCTTGCCACCAAACCTTTCAACAAAATAAGTTGCAGCACTAGTCCAGGTCTGAAGTTTTGTTTGATGGGTATCCCACCATCTAGCTGCTTGACCGGTGAAGTATTCTACTAAGCTCTGTAGTCGGCCATGTTCTCCAAAGTTCTTAGACACTTGTTCAACATGCATGACTGGGGATTCCCTCTCCTTATAACTTGTTTGGGTCCTGGTGGTTTCGTTGGTCGGTTGTAAGGTAGGGTGTTCTCTTATTTTTCTCTCAAAATTTTTGGGGATAATTGAGACGAGAAAGCACTGTCAGGTTGGTTTTTTCTGTACTTTTTGGATAGTCCAGCACCCTCTTGCTTGTGTTTCATAGTTTTCCATTTCCCAGTCATATAGTTCAGCATATGAATTGTAACCAACTGAGTCGGGGTTACCTAAGTAAAGCTCCCCTTGGGCGTTTGGTTCTGTGTAGTTAGTATCGTTTTGGATCTGATAAAGTTGTCGGATATCGACTTCCTCATCGATTGGTTCAACCCAGGGTTGGCCTTGGGAGGGGTTAATAGGTACTATGACCTTTTGACCGTTGCCTTTGAGTTTAATACGTTCCTTATCTAGAGAGATAGATGCTTTCATATTTCTACCCCAAGGGCGACCTACAAGGGCTGGGAAGGAGCTAGAGCCTTCCTTTGGGTCAATAATTTCGAAATCAACCTTAGTCGATATGCCTTTAATGGTTGTGTCTACATTTTTCCAAACCCCAATGGGTTCAATAAGGCCCTGATCGGCTAATTTCAGATAAATACCGGAATCATAGAGTCAAGGTCGTCCCATCCTTTCCCATGTATCGCGGGTCATGATATTTACCTGAGACCCAAAATCAAGCACCACTTGTCGGACATGAAAACCTTCAATTTCCAGGTCGACAAGAGGGTAGACATCATTTTTATCTTTTTGATTTAGGCTACATATGTTCTTAGTTTGTTTCTCAGGGTGAGTGCTTTTGATTTGATGCAATAAATCAATGAACTGACCGACAGATTTATCTGTTTGAATGAGATGGGTTAAATGCTGGGTCGAGTCGTGTCGACTTTGACTAATGTCTTCGTGCTGTGCAAGTTTTGTAAATATGTTTGTGGCTTCCTGATATGTGTGTTTCTCCTTGCAAGGGTCAGGGTATGTATTTTTGTGTGTGATCTTACTAATCTGAGGATTATCAAGTCCGGTTGTAGTGCCTTGTCGAGTGACGATGTGCAAATTCTTAGTAGTTATGACATCATTCTTCTGGACACAAGACAAGACATTAACATTTTTTTTATTACTAATTTTTTCCAACATTGTAGGGCAATCCTCCAAGGAGTGATCGCCTACCCCACAATGTGTACAAAATTTAAGATCAGTCCTGTCCTTGTATGGACAGTCTGCGCATCTGTGCCCTTCTTTGTAACAAATAAAGCATTGAGTAGGTCGACGACTTCGTATTTCTCGACTCCCAACGAATCGACCTGTTCTTCCAAACCCTGGTCGTCGATTGTCATTTCGACGGTCCTAGCGTCGGCCATCATTTCGTTGCCCATTCTGGTTATTATTATTGTTCTGCTCTGTGTTCTGTGCTACAGCATTAGTCTGGTAGACGGCCTGGTAGTTTTGTCTATTTTTGAGGTTAAGATGGCAGTCAGCCGTGTTGTGATTTGCAGTTTCGCATATAGCACACCAGGAAGCTTTGCCATTCTTCATATTGTAAGGACAGTCGGCGTTGGAATGGTCTCCTCGTTCCTGGCAGATGTCACAAAACGCTTTTGTCTGTACAAAACGGACATCTTGTCGACTAAATTGCTGTCGACAGTTATCTTTTGTATGTCCGGCTGTTGAATAGCTAGTACACCAGATGTCTTGGTTCTTAAGTGTGAGCTCCTTCAAGGACTTCTGCATATTCTCTAGTTGTTCTTCCAAGCGGTGGTCAGTCGGGCAGGCAGGTATGTCTTCATCCATCTCGACCTGCAATGCTTTTGTCAACGCATCTTCGTATGACTTGAATGTCTCCCGACTGATGTGTCGGCGAACTTTCTGTGACAGTCCTGCAAGGAACCATTGAATGAGTAATTGTTCGTCGATGACATAGTCCAACTGACTCAATAGATCCTTCCATCGTTTATCATAGTCGCGGACTGTTTCTCCTGGCTTCTATTGGGTCGTCTTCAGCTTCTTGGCTGCCAGGTGTTTAGCGTCTGGAGTCTTGAAAAATGATAGGAATTGCGCCTTTATCTCTGATTTTGTTGCTCTAGGTTGCCTTTCGGTAAATTTCATATACCATGTGAGAGCTCTTTTCTGAAGGGCTCCTTCGAACTGGGCTATCTGTCGGTCTTCTTCTGTTACTTTGTTAGCCTCCCAGATCGACTCACAGACAAACCAGTGTCGTCTGGGGTCTTCGTCACCTTCATAAAGGGGAATCTAAGCAGATCCGTGACCCATGTCGGAGTCACTATCACTACTCTCTGATGATGTCGGAGGTGGAGGTGGAGGTGGAGGTGTTGTAAGGGGTGGGGTTTTTGAGTCAGCCGAATCTGTCGGGGTGACGATGGGGTTTTGGTCGACGGAACTTGTGCTTCCGTCGGGTGTCGACTCTTTCTCGTCGAATAGCGGATTGTTGATAATTTGTCTTCTTAATGACCCACTGTCACTTTGCGTGCTCAGATCTAACTCTTGTGTATCGTCTGAAGTTGTGTGTGGCAGGGGGGGTGCTCCTTCATGTGTCGGCAAGAGCAAGTGGATACTTCGAAAGGAGGGTGCCGTTTGAAAGGTCACCCAGTTACCTTCGATCGGTCGACGGATGACGAGATGTCGACCCGGGTATGGTTCATCGCCTAGTCAGCTCCAGAGTGTAATGTCACCAGCTCTTAGGCGAAGGTCATCTTCGATAATAGTTTGTATTCTGGTACGCGGACTTACTGTGGAAAGGGTTACTCCTTCGTCGGGAACAATTAGTTGGAGAGCTTCTGGCTGCTCTATCCACATTTCATCATCTTCAGGGGACGCCTCTTCTTCTTTGCCTGCTCTGCGTCGGTCATGACCCGACTCTGGCGGTACTTCATCATGGTCGGTCTCCCTAGGGTTTTGCTGCAGCTCTGCGGCCCTTTCTCGTCTGGCCTCCCTTTTCTTCTGTCTTTCATCCCTTTCGATTCTCTTAATGTCCGACATACTGTAGTACAATACTATGCCTTCAGTTCCTCTTCGGTCGATGATGCATTACTGGTGACGACGGCTCCGGTCGACTAGGATCCACTATGCTCTAGGTCCGACACACGACCAGCTACCCCCCCATGGCCTACCCGACGCTTTTTAGAAAGCTTGGATGGTGTCTACTTACTCAGGAAGTATTCCCACTCCCTTTCAGCAATGAATTTTTCCCACTGCTTCTGCTTCTCCGCCCAGTTAGTGTTGGAGGGTGGTTCACGTAATAGAGGTCGAGGTTCGACAATGTGCCCTGCTCCTTTCTCTATTAGAAACTTGAACAATAAAGCCGGTAAGGAACACAAGAATTGATCAGTAAATTCTGTGAAAAATTTCTGTCGGACGGTTTCCACAGAGGTCCTGTCTTCGACTACTTGTTCCTCACAGAAGTCGTCGGCTATCTTTTCGAACCACTCCGAGAGATTCGTACGTCCTCCTCGGATCAATTTCTGGAGTAACTGTGCTTCTTTAGTCTCGTCCGGTTTTCTCATCCAAAAGCTGTTTCAGCAGGTGGGGCACGGATTCGACAAACTTTTCGTGAGTCTCAGTAAAAAATCTGGCTTTTGCTTCCGCGACTGTCAATCTATTCCTTCGTGCGTAATTTTGTAGATAGTTAGCAATTTTTCGCTCCCACCAGTCCTTGATCTCCTGCTCTGGTATCATATGTGAGCATATATTCCAGTTGTGTACTACCGACAACGGAACCAATGTTGTAATCTCACAGATCACATAAAGTTACCAATAATACATACAAAAATATACAGAATATACACAGAATCAAGAGACAAGAACTGATAAGATGAACAGATTATATTATTCTCAATAGATCATACAAAGCCAAGAACTGAACTTCGTTCTTGTGTGGCTCAACAGCCTAATATATACAGGTTACAAACAGTTACAATCATAACTACCTGTCAGTTCACCGAACCGACACGACTATTAGTTAACAGACTAACTACTGTGTTTACTCAGCCGACCGACGTAGTCGGTCTCTCGACTTAGTCGGCTGATTGACTAAGTCGGTCTTCGTTCAAGTCGACTTATGTCGACTTGCTCCTTCTACACATACCCGCCGTTGATCTTGAACACCTTTTAATCTGACAGTTGATCTGGCATATCATTTAAGCTTCTTTCGCCAACATCAAATTTCTCTGAAAACATGCATCTTTCCCTCGCAAAATATTCTGCAACCATTGATTTTTGCAAGATTCATCCTGCATCGTTGATATGGGATCGAAGTGGTAGAAAGCAGATTGCGGAAGACGGGCTTCCAGCTTTCTCGAGGCTCAATTTTTTATCTTTCTGCTTCCGCCTTATCCTTTCCTCCCTTTATCTTTCCATAGCATTGATTTACGCAAGATTCATCCTGCACCGTTGATCTGAGATCAAGCTACGGGTTGTAGAAAGCGAAAAGTGGGATTGCGACCTATTATAACCAATATGTATTTCCGCTTTTCCATTTCCACCTTTTTTCTCTTTTTCGAGCTGTTGATCTTTGACGAAAACTTTCCAAACATCGATCTCACGGGCTGGCGGAAAGCGGAAAGCTAGCTTCCAACTTTCCATGGCCGAATTTTACATATTTCCTCTTTCTGCCTTTATGTTCCTTTCTGGGCCAATGATCTCGGTGAAAGATTTCCGAACCGTCAATCTTGCGGATTGCGGAAGGAAAAAAATTGAGAATATAAAAAATATTTTCTATTATGTACATGCACTTTATCAATAGTAAACATAGTTTACTAAATTTCATCTTTTTACACGTAATTTGATAGTAGCACAACTTATAAAATATCCACTTCGCTTTTTTTAATAATAAAAGACATAACAAACTTTCTTTCTGTTCTTTTTTTTTATATTAAAAGACATATACCAAACTTTCTTTCTGTACATGTGTTTTGTTGATTGAATTGTCATTGATCTCAACATGGGACTTGCAGTGGCCACTTAGTTAGTCATTGATGCCACCAAGTCCCTCTTGTAGTGCACAGGTATGGATGATCCCAGTACCCTCACATCCAGTTCCTTGGATCCCATATAGAGATGGGTTGTGTCTTTTAGCACCTTGTATCCAGTTGACAAGGTCCTTGCACCCACAAGGTTGGATCTTGGAGCCACCACCTTGTTGGCGATGCTGAAGACCTTGATAATGATGTTGAAGACCTTGAATATTGTGTTGAATCCCTCATGGATAATGGAGAATCCCTCGACAGGTTGAAGAAACATTAATGACCCATTCTATGGTCATTTATGTTTTTTTTTTGGGTCATGGAGCCCTTGTATATGATCCTTTCTACCATTATGATGATGATGACCTTGATGCCCTTGGTGGAATTGTATGGTATTTGACATGTTGTGGAACCCATGAACATTCTCTCTATATTATGAAGAAGATCCTGAAGCACTTATGAAACACTGAAGAAGTCCTTGGACCCACACTTGATGGTTTAATGGTCCTTGAACCCTTGGAGGAGATGATGTGGTCGTTTGTAGGTTGATGGGGTCTTAAGAACCCTTGGAGATGGTCCTAGGGCATGATAAAGCCTTGACATCCCCACAAATGGTGGTCTCATGGTCCTTGTACCCTTGGAGGAAGGGTGAAGATGTTTTGTGTGTTCATGGGGTATTGAAACACTTAAACATTAATGACCCATTCTCTGGTCATTTATGTTTTTTTTTTGGGTCATGGAGCCCTTGTATATGATCCTTTCTACCATTATGATGATGATGACCTTGATGCCCTTGGTGGAATTGTATGGTATTTGACATGTTGTGGAACCCATGAACATTCTCTCTATATTATGAAGAATATCCTGAAGCACTTATGAAACACTGAAGAATTCCTTGGACCCACACTTGATGGTTTAATGGTCCTTGAACCCTTGGAGGAGATGATGTGGTCGTTTGTAGGTTGATGGGGTCTTAAGAACCCTTGGAGATGGTCCTAGGGCATGATAAAGGCTTGAAATCCCCACAAATGGTGGTCTCATGGTCCTTGTACCCTTGGAGGAAGGGTGAAGATGTTTTGTGTGTTCATGGGGTATTGAAACACTTAAACATGGTTTGCACCCTTCATTTTGGGTTTTGGGGACACTTAATGGCTTGATGAAGAACATGATGACCATTGAAGATGATGACACCCACACATATGGTGGCATCATAACACTTGGACACTTTCTTGCATGCCCTATGGAACACATGCCTTGATCTTGAGGCCATGTGCATGCCCTTGACTAAGGGTCCTTGGTTCATTGACATACCCTTGGATTTGACGAAGTGGAGGACACCTTCACCCTTGATGACTTGTGGACACACCCCTATATGCTATAATGATGTGGCAAATAAATGTTTAAATAAAAAATAAAATAAAAAATATTACAACTCACATCTCCTTTACCCTTGAAGTTGGCCTCAATTCAAGATATGTGGAAAATGTTGAAGGAGTATTTAAACACAAGCCAAGGAAGATGTAATACCCCAGTTTCAACCCCAATTGCATTAAATTATAAATGATGTAAATAGCGTTAATAAATCACGGTGTGGAGCTTAAGGAAAAGGAACCACCATGGGTTTAGTCTTCTATGTTTCAACAATAAAAATCGATGCCAATGGTCATCATGCTAGCTGACGGCACAATATAATTTTCTACATCATGTAAATATGCAACCAATAAAATACCCACAACTAGCTATGTCAATGCAACATTAAAGAGATGGGGACATGATTTCACAAGGAATGGGGGGGTGGGAGATTCAAACCCTTGAGCCAATGGGGAAAACCCATAAAACTGTCAACTACCCATTTTTTCCTTTGTGCCTAGTCATCCAAAAGTGGTTGAGTTAGTTAATGCATGCGGATGGGAAGAGTATGGGAGTCAAAATTTGAATTGGGAAGCCACCCATTTTTGGGAAAATGTGTTTTTGAATTCTTGGGAAAGAATTGTTTTGGAAATGTAATCCTATCCCATTGTTCATCAATCATTTTGGCTCTCTCACATATTGGGAAGCTCCTGTGTGTTTCCATTCATGGTTTTGGTTGATTTCTCCATTTTTTTCCATGGCTAGAAATTTGTTTTGGGTCTTGCTGAATGTATGTGCAACTGGGAAGTTGTTTTTGGGGTCATTGAGTGTATGTGCAGCTAGGGAAAACTCATTTTGGTGTTTTCGAGTGAAGACGTAGCATAGATTTACGTTTTGGGGGTTTGAGAGGGTGTTTTCCCCTTTCATCATGTAGCTGGGAAATGTTGTGTGTTTCCCTCCCAAATTTCTGCGTTTTCTTCATTATTATCCAAGCTGGAAACTCGCTTTTTGTAAATCTCAGTAGCTGGGAAGATAGATCTACATTTTAGGTAGGAATGGAGATCAATTTTGGCTTTGCGAATCCATTGAATGTTTCCTAAATCGATTTGATCATTTGGGTCATTTTCCCCATTCACCATTATTGAATTTGGTTCCCGAGACATTTTTGGTTCATTCCAGAACTTGCATTTTGTTGTGTAGTGCATCCCTGTGTTGGATTGGCTGAGTTGTGTTCCCTAGTTCCTTGTGGAAATCATGCCCAACTCGAGGGTGGCAGTGATGATGAGAGATTGATGAGCACATTGGACTATGGTTGGGTGGAACGTTGTAGTGACATAGCTGGTTGCGGGACGAGCTTCGCTTCCAAGATAAATATTCTTGTGTTTAAATCTCCACATTTACCTTTGATAATGAATTAAGATGACCATGTGAATGAATGAAATGTAGTTTGTTTCCATTGTATGTTAAATATTTATGCATCTGTGCATGTTATTAGTTGAATGTATTTCGTGTTATGTTCATGGGGCTAGTTTTCCTAGATATGATTGCAGCATAGTCGCATCCTCTCTCTGGTAGAAGGGTGGGGACTTGATAGTGTGGTATCAGAGCTGTGCTTCAACTTTGGGCCTCAATGGGAAATGAAGAGAAGTTGAAAGAGGATGGAATAAACATCTATATTTAGCAAGGAGAATCTGACAGGTAGAAGTATTCTAAAAAATTTTCTAAGTGTGAAAATTATCCCTTGTCGGTTGAGAAAGCTGAAGTGAGCTGATATGTCGGTTGCGTTGCCAAGAGTTGAGCCGATAGTGGCGGGTGGGTTTCCAAGAGTTGAGCCAATGGGGATCATGGTTGAGGCATGTCAGGGTAGTTGACAACATTTTGTTGTCGGCGTCAGTGAGATGTGATGATGGAAGCCGATGCGCTGAAGCGACGGTTTCAACAAGAAGAATCGGGCGAAGCCAAGCCGATTCGTCGACTATATTGTCTGGATTTCTCCTACACAGTGGATGGAGCCGATGGGAAGAAATAAAAATTTCCAAAAAAATTGTTCTAAGTATGGAAATATACAGATTTGGGGAAAATTTTGTCGATGTGTCGACTGAGCAGACTGGAGGAAACTCAAAAATCTTTCCGCAATGACGAAAGGCTTGGCCGGATGAAATTTGGAAATATTTCTGCAACGGTGGAAGACTTGGACGGGAGGAACTCAGAAATTTTTCCACTTTGGCAGAAGGCTCGAAAAGTTGCTACGTAGAAGAAACTTCAGAATTTTTCCGCAATGGCGGCAGTTTTGGCAAGTTTCCAATCAGAACAAAGTCGGACATTTTTCCGCTACGACGGAAGGCATGCATCAGGTGAAGGTCAAAAAGTTTTCTGACGCAGTGGCAGATGAAAGTCAAATTTTTTTTCAACGCAGCAGGTGAAAGTCAAAATTTTTCCTGACGTAGCGGAAGGAAAAATAAAATGGAGCCGATACATCTGAAAACTTGTGGAGTTTCAACCAATACGTCAGCTGAGTTTCGTTGATCAGAGGAAAACTAAAAATTGCTCCGAAACAGAGAATTTTTGCAGGTTTTTCAGTGGGATTTCAGGGGCAAGCACTCTCGACCCCCATCGTCCCCCTGAGACAGTTGTTATTGTAGAAAGGAAACTACTTTTAGAAGGAGTGCTAATTAGAAGAATTACTAAACATTAGCCAACCCGACGAAAGGAACATTGACCGTTCATGGTTGCAAGAAACAATTGGTAAGTAATTGTTTGAATTTTTGAGATTGACTAACAAATGATGTTGTTAAAACATTTGCAGAGTCACAGTGAAAATTGAAGAGTTGATCTTGGTTCGACCAAGGAGGTCAAAGAAGATCAACGCCAAGAAAATTAACAGCATGGATGATGCACATGATCCCTATGGACTTGGGCAAGATGCTGTGGGGGAAAATCCAAGAGACCCACAAGAGAGCAGAAAGTCCCTCCAATTCTAGAGATGTGGAGGACCCCATTTGCACCGGATTTGTCCACATGGGGAAGGGTATTTCAGGCTAACTTACAATTCCCAAGGTCATGGAACTGAAGTTGTTGGGAAGAGGGAACAAGAGAGTTACCCAAATGTTGCAACTACCATAAAAATACTGAGGGTAGATGTAGGATTGCAAATAAGAAAATAAGAGGTTGGTCAAGGCTTTGGTAGAACAAAACTAGTTGACTACAACCATGCTACAGATTTTGGCATATCTCCGAAGGAAGATAAACTCTGGGCATCATTTAATAGAGATAGAAGGGAGCAGGAGAAATTATCACGAGAATAATGAGAAGCTTAACCCAAGGAAGAAAGGTTTTAAGCCTCCTCACCTCCTGAAGCAGCAAAGGCAGTGATCACAAGTTGTGATTGAGCCATCCAGAGTGGTGGGGGAAAATCTAAAGGAACCACTCAAATGTTGGAGATGTGAAGGACCCCATCTGTGCAGGAATTGTCCACTTGAAAATAGGAATGAGGGTCAAGTCCCTAGCACCCAACAAGATGAAACTGTGGGTCAGGAAGCAAGGATCATTCCTAAAATTTGTGCATTGTTAGAAGACCACTAGGAAGGTCATAAATCAACTATGGTGGAAGTTGAGGGTGAGATTCCTAAACAAATTATTTCTGTTTTGATCGACCCTGGATTGACTCATAGCTATATCACTCATGTACTTGTTGAGATGTACACCTTGAAGAATTCAAAGCATAGGAGATCATGGTTAATCCAGCTAGCCACTGGAACTAAGAAGAAGATCAATGAGGCCGTAATGAATTATCCATTGGTTATGGATGGGTTAGTCACCGGTGCAGATTTGAATGTTTTTCCACTTGGATCCTATGATGTCCTCATTGGAATGGATTGGTTGGAAGCACATAGAGCAAATCTTGGTTGTTACAATAATACTTTTGAGTGCTTGAATGAAGAAGGAAACCTAAGGGTTGTGAAAGGATTTCCAAAAGTGATCTCTGGAAGGAAGTCTTCAACAATGTAGTTGAAGAAGTTATACAAGAAAGGTTGCAAAGTGTATGCAGCTCATGTTTTGGAGGCAACAGAGTATGATACTCCTAGGTTGGAGGGATTTCATATGCTACAAGAATTCGGGAATGTTCTTCCTGATGAAATTCCAAGGCTTCCTCCAATGAGTGACATTAATTTTACCTTTGAGCTTGTTCCTAGAGTATCACCAGTGTCCCAAACATCCTGTAGGAAGAGCATAACATGAATCCTAGAGCTGAAAATGCAACTGCAAGAGTTGTGGGAAGAGAAGCATATCGCGCCAAGTGTGTCCCCATGGGGAGCACCAGTTTGGTTTGAGGAGAAAGATGATACACTCTGGTTGTGTATTGATTATAGACAGCTAAGCAAGGTCACTGTGAAAGAAAAGTATCCTTTACCTAGAATTAATGACCTCTTTGATCAAATGAGAGGAGAAAAAGTATTTTCCAAGATTGCCTTGGGATCTGATTACCATCAGGTAAGTATCAAGGATAAAGATGTTCATAGGACAACCTTAAGAGTAAGGTATTGATCTTATGAGTTGGTAGTGGTACCATTTGGTTTCACAAATGCACCAACTATGTTTACATGCCTCAGGAATAATGTTTTCAGTAGGTACTTGGGAAAGTATGTTCTTGTTTTTCTTGATGACATTCCTACTTATTCAAAGGATGAGGAAAAACATGTGGAACAATTGAGGCCGATTTTGAAATTGCTCAGGAAGCATCAGCTGTATGCAAAGTTGAGCAACTATGACTTCTATCAATATGGATTTCATTATTTCGGTCACATTATCTTAGATAAAGGAATATCTGTAGACCCTGAAAGGATTGAGGCCATGATGAGTTGGCCTGCTCCAAAAAAGTTAACAAATGTGAGATCTTTTGTGGGACTTGCAGGAGGTTCATTGAAGGGTATTTTGTAGACAAAGTTGAGTCTATGTATGGGATGAGGAAGCCTGCATGTGAACTTGTAGTTCCATGAGGGAATGGCCCTTCCTGAAGACTGCAGGTAGAATGGCCCAAGCAGAGCAGTCTGGTTGTACCCACTAAAACCAAGGCATGAAACTGCCATATGCTATGAGAAGGATCTCATGACTGAAATCTAACTTTTGACCATAATAGATTTTGAACTTTAGATTTTAAATTTTGCCGATGATTATTAATTAAATATTATTAACTATTTGGATTATCTAAAATGGTGTCAAGCTGACATGTTGTACGTGAATGTCCAGGTTTTTGGAAGCATGTGTAAGTTAGGGATGAGTACTACCCACTCGAAAAGCAAAACAATATGAGGATGATCTCATGGTTGCAAAAATCTGATTTTATGTGGGAAGCAGAAGAGTGAATTCAAATTTTGATTTGACTATCGATGTTATTGATCATTTGATAATGAGAAATTTATCCATGCATGAAATAGATTTGAAAATCTAATATTGAACTTTTTTATGATGACATCTCATATGAACTACATGCTTATATGTAATGGAAGTGAGATGATGAAAATATGTACTGGGTGTACATGGCTCCCTGGAAGGATGTACTTGGATACATAGCTTCTCAGAGGGATGTGTTTGGAATAGATTTGAAAATCTATGATTGAATTTTTTTTATCATGACATCTGAACTGCATGCTTATATGTAACGCATGTGAGATGATGGTCGTCCACCCTTGGAGTATGTAGCTTCTTGAAAGGATTTGATTGAGAAATATGAATCCTCTGGAAGGATGTACTTGGGTACATAGATTCACCCCCTACTAGCTAGGCACCGCTATGCATCACCAGGGATGCACTGGGTGTATGACATCAAGTTAGACTTCTCTCCACACACATTCATGCCATAAGGGGACTATCACAAGAGTGGGGGGCTCCATGAAGAGAATAACCCCTAGGTATTATGATGTCAGGAAGGGAAGCACCTGAGCATTGGTAAGCACTTGGAGGAGGTGCTAGGACCTTAAGCAAGAGATATCATTAAACACCTAAGGAGGTGTTAGGCTTTCAAGCGAGGTTGACCATATCTCGGCAGAGAGATTCTATGCAGATAAGTATTTGATTACTTGGAAAATCCTTGTTGATTTTTTGTAATTACACATATGCATATGATGCAGTTAGGATTTTGGAAAATATTGTTAAAGGTTGCATCTTATAGAAGTGGATCTGACAAGTGAGTTGATTCATTTTGTTGTCTGGAAAGAAATTTACTGAGCTTGGAGAGCACTGGAGGAGGTGCTAGTCTCTTAATCCAGAGCTTCCATTAAGCACCCAAAGAGGTGTTAGGATCTGGAGCAGAGCTACCCGATCTCAGTTGAGAGATGCTACATGCATGAGCATTGGTAAGCACTGGGAGGACGTGCTGAGCCTTAAGTAGAGCTTCCATTAAGCAGCTAGAGAGGTGTTGGGCTCTAGAGCAGGGATATTAGATCTCACTTGAGAGATGTTATACAGATATATATTTGGTTTAATTATCAACTTCTGTTGTTGTTGATTTTTTGCAAATATACATGAACATATGATGCAACCATGGTTTTGAAAATATTATTATAGATTGCACCTTATAGGAATGAATATAATACGTGAATTAATTTGTTGTGGTGTCCGGAAAGGGGGCACCGAGCTTGGTGAGAACCTAGAGGGAGATTTAAGATCTAAAGCAGAGTTGTCAGATCTTGGCTGAAATATATTTTTAGGTGATCCGAGGCTTGCAAAAATTTGGCTACCCTTTAAATCACACCCAGGTTTGGGGTGGGTCAAGGTTGTGAATGCCATGGTTATTTCAATCCCAGTTGGATTCCTTTCCCTTATGGCCACCATTTACTTTTGTTTTTAGGTTGCTCTATTCCTTTTTAATTCACTTAATAAAAATAAGTGTTATGCCAATGTTTGTTTTTTCATCAAATGCTTAAATTAAAACTTAAATAAAATTTAAGTGGCTAACCTTTAACTTTGTCAAATAATTATGGTAATTCTTTATAATTTACTTAGTTTAATTTAATTAAGCAATGCATGCACTTATTGATTTAATATGTATTTTTCTATTCTTTTTTTATGCAAACAAGGATTTTACTTTTCATATAGAAATATGTACTTGATACTGGCATTTTTTTACTTTGATCAAATTAAAAATAGCATTGGATTTGATCAGTTGTCCCGTCCCCTTGCAAATAGCTCCTCGTCACAGTTTCCCACAAATAGAGCTAGTGGTAACGTTGAGGACATTCCAATATCATGCCTTTTGTCTAATATCTTTATGTACATGTGAAATGCATACATTTTACTTTGTGAAAACGTACGCTTTATTTTTAGTATATTTACCTTTAAGGATGCACATTGTATTCTTTGATAATATGTGTGTGTCTATGTCATTGCAACGAGAGCAGTGAGGTGTTTTACAAGCTAGTATGGGGGATATGTTGTAATGTGAACGTTGTGCAACATTATGTAACATGTTGTTCCCATAAAATAAATAAATAAAAATGCAAGTGATGTCAGTGTATAGAAAAACACGTAGTCTAAAAAATCGACGATTTGAGTTGGAATAGGTAGATTTTTTCAATGCGATTTTGAAAAAATCCGGTTAGAATTTTTCAAAATCCAAGTTACAGCTATCAAGTTCTAGAATTTTGGGTGCCCCGGGGGGTTTTGAGGGTGCTAGATTCATTTCTACTATTAAATTGGCTGTTAAAGCACAATTAAATTCTGATTTTGCAAAATAAAAAATGTCAGGTTCTAGCAAAAAAAAGGTCGTCCAGTCCAAATCGTCAATTTTTTAGATGTCTCCATATAAATATATATATTGATTTAATTTTCCAAGAGGGATCAAATATATTTAGGTGTATTTCTCTCTTAATGGGTAAAAATTTAAGATTAAAAAAAAATTACACCTCCCTCTTAAGATATTTGATCCCTCTTAGTGCTTGACAGATCCAGATTTAAATGGATCTATGCTAGTATATAACTGTAATGGTGGTTAAAATTGTGCTCATGGAGTTCTATACTTTTAAAAAAAAAGTTGTTCCTCTCTCTCTCTCTCTTTGTGTGTATATATATATATATATATATATGTATAATTTTGATTTTTTTCTTTAAAATTTATATATTTTTTGATTGGTTCAAAATGATGACATGATAAATTACAATTGATTTGATAGAGTTATACAAATTTGAAAAAAAATTGCCACCTTATATTATTGAGTATTATCCATGTCTTCCCACCTCATGTCAAAACCTTCTCTATCCCATTATAGCATTTTCAATACTTTTTTGTCACCCTATTGTTTCACATACACAACAAATTTTCTACAAGGATATTCTACCTAGCCTTTGGGTATATGGATAACAACATATTTTTATATTTGAATGTGTCTATTAGTCTCTTTAAATGCTTCTTTAACTCACCAAATCCAACAAATATCTCCTTAGTATACCCATATTCCTCTAGTCTCTCAACCACCATATCATAACACAATTGGGCCATGCCTTCCTCCTCATTCATCTCAAACTAAGAATAGTGAGTCCAAGGCTTGAGTGTTAAATTTTTAGACCATGGTAAGCAAATTCTACACCAGTAGCTTAAAATATAAAATCCTTAATCAATACAACAATCTCTGATTACATTAATCTACAAACGCAAGCAACTAGAAATTATGAACAATTAATACACAATGTGAAACACTCAATATTTCATATATATATTCATTTTATTGAAATAATAAAATTTGAATTGTTATAGCTCAAAATTAAAAACTTGGCAACCAACACAGTGTTGAGTTTGGGTCTCTTTTATAGAACAAGAGATAGATGGAGAATACAATGTATCTAGTCACATGCATAATGCACCCAAAGCGACTCACTAAAATTCTAACCCTAATATACTAAAATAATGTGCCTTCAGGAATTGATTCAAATGTAAAAAATTATATGTGCCCTCACTGGAAGATAACTATGACATGCATGCATTAACAATCCTACTTGGGATCCATGCCCTTAAGGAAAGAACCTTGGAATTCCTATGAATTCTCTTCCTACTCTAACAATATATATGCATGCAAAATAAAATTTTTAATAGAAAAGATAATTGAAGTTCCACTAGGGGGTCCCCTTAGTGACTCATTACAACTTCTACATTATGATTTTTGCTTGAGGATGATTGTTTTTTTAATATCGAGGGGGTGGTTAACAAAGAAACAAATGAGTAGTACTAGATCAAGCGTTCCCTAGTGTGTTCTCCCAATAATAAGCTAGCTCAAAGGTTAACAAAGCAACAACTGGGTATGGGCCAACCAATGTACCCAATGAGAAGAAAAAAATATGGACGGGAACAATCCCCAAAAGAATATCTAGGAGGGATCCAAAGATAAAATCTAGGAGGTCCAAGCCAATTTGTTTATTCATGTCTTCGGGTTCGAGTGATGTACATTTAAAGCTGTTATATTTCTAGTGATAAAAATATACCATTTATTAGGTAAGGAGTTACAAATAGGGTGGAGGGATAGATCTGTGATTACCTCCTACAGTTTCTTCTAGTGATATTAATCCCTGTTTGGTTAGTTCTATTGACATAAGTTATATAAATACTGGTATGGTTATTAGGAGGGTTACGGTAAAAAAATTATTTATCGGAGCCTTTGAACTGTGCCCCCTAGGAGAGAGGTGCACCCCACCTAGGAGAGACATGCCAAATGTGAAGTGGGTAATGCCGAAATTGTAATATGATGATGCATATGTGATTAGAATGCTATAATAAGTCACCACTTTCCTCTTTTGAAGTACCATTTCCATACATCCAAAACCTTAGCAATTTTTTAAATTTAACATTAGGATAAAAATAATTAAGGTACCATTAATTGGATCATAGGTTTTCCTTCCTCGAAACAAGAATTTGATGTGATGGATGAGTTCATTGGCCTAAAAAATCATAGAGGCACTGTCCATTTTCCCAAACCCAATCGTAAATTTTGCATGAAAAATCAACGCCAAATATTTAATTTTTACTTAGGAAAACCTTAGGAAATATTCCGAATTTAGTCAATTAATTCAATTTTCCCACAAATTCTATTTGGATTGGTCCACATGGCCTCTAAAAGTGGAAATATGATGTCTGATGTATATGTGAAAATCCCATAATGTTGTTTGACTAGTTCGACTAGGTCAAATTGGGGTTTTCCTAAGTAAAAAAAACCAAACTTTGACCAAGGAAAGAAATGGTGTGATGACCATCTACAAGGCATGTAGAGGTGAAACAACACTCAATTATAAGTAATATTCATAAAAAACTAAACACTGGATCATATCCTATAACAAGTGACTACTATTTGACCCCTCATATGACATGCCAACATAACACAACAAACTCAACAACACATCAAGTACAAGTAAATGAGTTTTATGTATGTTACCCTGTAGTCAAAATCATGACGCAATGTTGCAAAGATTAGATTTACCTCAGTGGGTGGAATGGGTGGTTAGGTATTCAAAAGGCTAGGACAAGTGAAGTATTGATTATTGGAAGGCTTTAGTTTCTCTTGGAGATGAAAGGAGACAAGTGTACTTTGTGATGTTTGCTAGTTTGGTAGAAACTATGGGAGTATGGTGTCTCACAAATGGATAACATGCTTAGAAGGCACCCTTTTGTCTATAACAAACTCATGCCTTTATTCACATTACAACTTTTTCTTTTCATTGATTTTTATTTTTATGCTTTTGTTTTTTTTCTTTGGATATTTCTTTGAAGCACTTTTCACTTCATAGTCCTTTAGTTGCCTAAGAGTTGAAAGGTATTGGCCCTTGATAGATTTATGGGCCCCGATTATGAAACATCCTTAGTTCAACTTCTAGCCACTGTCCATAAGTGCGACGGAGGTTCTACAGTAATTCCTTTCTAGATCAAGTAGGCTTAACCTATTAATTCAAGGATTACCTACCCTCCAAGTCACTAACCAATTTCAAGGATGGGAGGCACTTGCTTCAAGTTAAGGGGGTGATTTTATAGTGACTAGACTACCTAGGATTATAATTCAACATCGAAGATGATATGACATGAAACATATAGGATTCTTATAGTTTAGTCACACACATCAGAGCCGAGACACTAGGGAAAATAGGAGGCCATCTTATCAAAGAGGTCACTAAGGGGAGAAGTTCTCGAGTGAATTACTTATATCCAAATAAACATATATTTATAGTATGCAATATGGAAGGGATGGAAAAGGGGAGAGGTCATCATGGGAAACCAAAGGGTCAGGTAGTGATTTGAGCAACATTGTGGAGACCTCCCCAAAACAATATGTATATAACCCACAAAATAACACTAAATATAATGGTAAGCTAGTGCACATCATACTTATCAAATAATCACAGGTTATATGATAGATGAAAATGAAAGTTAGTTAATAAATATCACATATAACCATCCATATAATCACCTCAAGGGACACCATCTAGTAAAAAAATTAGTATGTAGGAACATCATCTGCAGCTACTATGAGGCATTGTCATACAAAACCAATCATCTGTCAAATAGTGGATAAATCCACTATAACCAAGGTTCGAAAATGTATGGCAAGGGACTCCACAATATGTAGGTAGATTACTTGGTCTCCTAGTTTGAAACACTTCCCACTCGACTGATCCAACCATAATATCAACCATATGCACCTGCTGCGCTGTCTCTAGGACTCAATTTCATTGGAAAACCTCAAAAAGTTTAGTCTTCTCTAGAAAAAATGAGGGATAACCCCCCCACTACAATATTTGTTGTAACATATGATCCCATGGCGGATAAGTGCTTTAAGGGAGATAGCGATCATAGAACTTCAACATATCTGGTTTACAACAACCCTCTATGCATCAAGAGACCTGCACTTACAACATGCCAACGCAATACCCATCTTAGAGACTAGTCATATGTACTCAATATATACAAATATAAAGGAAATAAGTGTCTAAAATAAACTAAAATGAAAAAAATTGAAATAATGATGCTCATAATTTCTAATTATCAACTAAAAATAAAATGCTAACTACTTCTAACACACACACACACATGAAAAAGAAAAAAGTTAGGAAAACAAAACTAAAGTAGAAAACTAAGCTCAAAATTGTCCTACACTCACACACATGAAATGGAGGAACTGACTACGTTTGGTCTAGGATGTATTGCCTCGAAAAAATATCATGGAAAGGTGTCCTGAAAGGCTATCCATTCATGGAAGATGATGATATATGTGTCTATCAAACTTGTCCACTATGAATGGACCAACGGACAAGTTCTTATGCATATTTGTTATATCCCCTCCACTTGATCATGATAATGGGATGACTCAGTAACCTATATGACTTCCATAGGCTATAATTAGTGAAAAAAGTGAGTCAAGGAGATTTATTGATGTCACTTAACTTAGAAAATGTATTTATTTTTAGAAGTGGCTAATAGCATTTTAGGAGGTATTTGGTTTTCCATGGTATGAATATTTTATTATTTTGAAGCTCCAATAAATAATAAAAAGAGGAACAACACCTCACTTGAATATTATGTTATGATGATTTGATTTGATCTCATGGAAGTTTGGTAAACAAGGGGTTTCATTTGGGTTTGGAAAAACCCATCCATATTTGTTAAGATAAACTGAGAGAAATCCATTGAGGTTTTCAAATGACCTTCATTTGACAATATCTATCCAATTTATGGTTTCGAGTCTAGAGGAACCCATTCACTCATTGGGGAAGATCGAATTTGTTGTGAAGACCAAATTCTCCAAGGTTGAATTCATTGATTAGGACGAATTGATTCTGGAGGCCGAGTGCATTGGTTAGAAAGTATCTTGTTTGTGTAGTTTGAATACTTGTAGGGAAAATTTCCTATAGGGAGGACGAATCCAAATCTAGAGGGCCGAGTTTTCTAATTGGAGGGGTCTAGTCCCTTGTGGAACCGTGGCTTGTGTTGGGTGTTTTCCTTGAAGGGCTGAAGCACTTCCTTGAAGGGCGAGTTTAAGAGAGGTTGAATCCATCTCGGAAGGGAAAAATTATTTGTACCCATTGGACATCCCTATGAGAAGGACAAGTTTTGAGTTCCTTGGCATTGTTAGCTCATGGGAAGTGTGATGAAAGAGACCAAATCTTTAGAGGGTCCTGAGTACAATTATTGAGGCCCAATTTCATCTTCGAGAGAGTTTCCAGCTGGGGAGATATTGGGACATAAGAAGAAGTCAAATTCACTGAAGAAGGCCGAGTTTATATAGAGGAAGGACTTAGAATCCATGGGAGGGATTTGGAATTATTCCCAGTTTTACTTTTGGTGTTGTGTTTCTTGGTACATTGTAGCTATCTCTCTTATTCCCAGGTTTACTTGTGGTGTTGTGTTTCATTAAAATGCAAATTGTTTATGAAAAGTTTTAACTTATAAATCAATGTAATGCAAACTATTTGAGGAATGTACACAACCATCACCATCCCCAAATCTCCCATCCCTTTGACCAAAAAATATTGCAGTCTTCAACATGTATCTACAGACAGGGTTTCAGAGAAAAACTTGATCATGCTAAGTGAACCTTTGATGATTTATTGTTGCTGGGATAACATTAATGTCATGTTACTTTGTCAATTTGACATCTGTGTTACGCCATTCCATAGTATAACTAGGAAAAGTATTTCCACATCCCTCTTGTGTTGACCTAGGGAATGCAAACGAATAAGATCTCAAAGTCTTGATAAGTCCATAGGTTTGGACTTGTCTTGAGTATATACCACATACATTTCCATAAGGCCTTGTGGCTTCCAATCCCATGGCCTTCATGACCTTGAGAGGTATTATGTTCATAGAGGACCTTGAGTCAAGCATATATTATGGAACAACATCCCTTTCTGAAAGGTTGATGCCCCCATTCTTCCTTTCATATGTAGTGCTTTGCAAAATGATGGGTGGATTAGTAACATTATCATTCTTATTAGTTGATACATCAGTACTACTATTGGATGTTGTAGTGTATACACTCTTAGATTCATGACGAGGGATACTTTCGAAAAATTAAATGACTTGCTCTTTCACAGATGGGATTCTAACAAGATCAACAAATTGGAGCACATGTGAAATATTCTTTAATTCCTTTTCAAGGTCAATGTTCAATTCAATTTATTCTCATACTTTGACTTTGTTGGATTTTTCAATCATTGGTTTTTCTTTAGTAAATGGCAGAACCAAACCTTTTTCTTGAATATGAGTGTTTCCACTGGCGACCTTCTGTCGTTAGTAGACTTGCACCTCACTCTTATCACTACTCTTAAGAGGGATTATCCTAAATTAGTAAATCCTTCACCACAGTTTTTATCTCTTTTGGAGCTTAATGGATATATTTTTTTTGGTGCAATTTGAAGTGTAAGGGTTTCTTCTCTTATAAAAGTTATTGTTCCAATTTCTCTTTGTTGTTGGTGAATTATAGATTTGCTATAACTTGTCTAATTAGGTCTAATTGAAAAGGTTATTTATCTCATTGGAAGGGTTTTATTGAGAAAACTTTCCTCTATTTACCGTTGATATTTTATGCATGATTGTATGAAATTCCTTCTATAATATTTCTAGATTTGTTAATAATACTTCATTGTACAATACACATCCTATTTAACAATGTTTTGATGTGGATTCTTCTTAGGACTTCCTAATCTATTTCTACCTTTCATTTTTCAGCATGTTAGGGTCTTCTTATGGTAAGTGTATGCAGCCCTAGTTTCCCTAGCCATTCATGAAATTGCCTCTTGACTTCAATTTCCCTTGTTGGATTGGCACTAGTCTGTTGGTCCTTCCCTCACCCTTAATTTTATATATTACAAAGAAAAACCTATTTTCTAAGCTATCTCTCCACATTGCCTTGTCCTTCATTCTCATAGCCTAGAAATCCTATCCTAGGGATGCCCCCTTGTGTTGGAGGAGAGCCAACCTAAAGTGTAGAGAGTTAGTTATTGAGGTGACAGTCTAAGTCATCGGATTCGATGATTTTTCTCCATGAAATTAAAAAATCATCAATTTTATATGCCTGGAAAAAAATTCATTGAAATTATTCGATTTTGCCCATGGGTAAACCCTTGTTGATGACCAAAACTACCTCCACATTATCTCATTGCTGATTATGTGAGTCTATGAGTGAGCCTCTATCATGAATCCTTTCGTGAGTGAATACTGGAGTGTGGAGGTTTTTGTCATTCTATAAGTGAAGTGGTGTGGAGCCGTCACTTTGTGAGTCACAAAAGGGAAGAGCCTTGAGTTTGCAGTGTTTACTGGATAGTTGAATAGGCACAACAATGATGGTGGTGTTAAACAAGATATTCAATGAAACCCAAAAAATGGGGTGGATACATTGCATAAATATATTTCTTACATAAGGGATTTTGAGTCTAAATAAATAAATTTTTTTATTTTGTCTAAATTGAGTTATATTAATTTGTTTATTTTAAAAATTAAAGAAAAATTATAATAAAAATAAATGTTTATTTATTTTAGTTTATTAATATTATTTATATGACATGATTTTTTAACAACTTAGTTTAATAATCTATGTTAATATTTGCATTCAAGCTGAAAGGATGCTATGTGATTCTGTAAGAATATAAGTTTCTGGTTGGGATTCTAAATAGTGTAAATATTTTTTAATCTTCAAATTTATAATTATTAGAACTTAATGTTGATTTTTATGTCGACATTTTATCGAATTTCAAGGTCTTTGAATTTGAACACGAACTCAATCCAAGTGACTTTGGTGACAGTGGGTAACCCTTCAAGGTTTCAGTTGGGATAGCATCATTCTTTTGGGATTTAATCACACATGCTAGTTTGTGATGTAACACACATGAAATAATATTTTTTTGTGTCTTCTTTTCCTCCTCAAAACAATTATCTCCTCCCTTAAATATTAAATTTAAATGTGGACATTGACTAGATATATCTCTCACAAAAATAAGATTCTTTTTCAAGCCTATATTTATAAAGGATATTATTGAACATGAAGGTCTTACCCTAGATTCAATCTGGTCTTGCCTCTTCCTTCCACATAATGTGATCTATCATTACCTAGAATTTTTGAATCAGATATCGATTTATGCTTTCTTTTCTAGGTAACATATCCCAGGGGAACCTCCTAGTCACCTCCTCTCCTTCCAAGAATGTAATATCCCAAATTAGTGTAGTTTGATATTGTGTAGATTTTATCATGGTATTGGTTGTTTGTTCAGGAGTTTGACATTCAAAACTTATAGATAATAGGTTTGCATGAGTAATAACAATGTTGCATGCCCCTAAGAAATAAGATAATTCAAATATACGATGTAAATAAACTCAAAATCAAAGCATGGACATATCGATGAGATATACTGGAGTAGTGGGATATCGTAGAGAGGACATGCATGCCATTCATTAAATCTAGGCCAGAAGGTAGTATCATCTCCCAAATCAATTCACCCATGCAAGGCCTCATTCCCTCTTCTAGTCTTAGATGACAAGAACACCTCTAGAAAGAAGAGCACAAGTCTCCACAAGTAGTAATGGAACTAATTAGGGTTCTCCTAGTACAATGGATGAGTTATTTTTCTCCCAAGATGATCTGACAATATGCCTCCACTGATATTAACCAAGAGAATGCACCCCTAGTGTTGGATAATGAAGAATGTTGCCTCCAGAAGATGACAAAGTAATACACCCTATGTGAAATAGCACTTCAATGTGCCTCAATGAAATAGATAAATAATATGTCTCTAGTAATGGCTAGATAGTATGCCTCTCAATATAATTCAATAATATAACCCCAGTAAGAGCCAATAAATACACCCTTAATATGTGTAGAATGATGTTCCCTCATGATTCTTCAACTGCTTGGATGACCTTGAATCTCTGCAAACATTGATGAATACCTTGCAGTATTGAATCTCTATAAAATATCTATGTTGTTGTAGTAGTTGTGTGAGGCTCATCCTCACAAGTCAACCCTAGGAAATAACACAAGTCGGCCCCAGTGAAGACGACAAGTTGTCCCCAAATATTAATTAAAGTTCCAACAACTTACACTATAAATATAATGCACCTCACTTCATTTTTACATCAAGCACTCAAGCAAGTTCTCTCAAGAGAAGAAAGAAGTTCGCTACAACTAGAACAAGACTGTTTTGGGATTCTCCATTCTTGGCGAAGTTTCTCTGTGTTCTTTGGGTTTCTACTATTATATGGATGTACATTTATCTTTGAATTATTTCTCTCTATTGGAAGGTGTGACCTTAGGGGATACAATATGTTGGGAGATGATTTCTTATCATCGTAGTTAAACAAGCTCCACACTTTGTTTTCTTGCTTTGTATTTATTTTAGTGATCTTGGCTTTACAACTATAAAATTCTAATATGGAATCATAGCAGTGCTAAAAGAAGTCATTACTGGAAACTAGGGCTCCACAGTTTGGAGTGATTTCAACCTTGGATCATCTAAAAAGGAGCATGGAGAAACTCACACTCCTAGGGCGCATCTTTCCGAGGATTCCAAATTAATTTTGGTAGAATTTCATTTTTTGACCTAATACTAGTGGGGTCAAGCCATAGGGATTCTTGTATCTATCCCTTAAATCTACATAACTGGCTTGATCTTGCCTTTCTCCAGCTCACCTCAATAGGGAACATTTATATGTGGCTTTAGTTTTACAAGTCTCCACACTTCATCAGTGTCCTAGCTCTTGCTAGGGTTTCTACATTTTTTATTCAAGTTGCTATCAGAAGATCAACATGAAGGGTGGACTTAGACTTGACAATATTTCCAAGTCTAAGATTCCCATGAAGAATTTTGAATAAGATACATAATTTCTTTTCATTTGAACTCTCTTAGGTACAATTCCCACCACTAGTGACACTTGGCTAATATATAGTGGTGCATCCAAACATATGACAGGCTACAAGGAGAACCTTCTATACTTGATTAAGAAAGAGTCTCATCTTCAAGTGGTACTTGGAGACTATGTGAGATAAACTGTGAAGGGATCATGATATACCTCCCTCCAGTTAGAGTCTAGTGATACACTACATTTGAATGATGTGTTATATGTACTTGGGATGAAAATAAATATTGTCTCCATATCAACCTTGGAAGATAAGGGTTATAAAGTTATTTTATCTGAAGGGAAGGTTCTTGCATGGCTCAAGATATATAATAAGAATACTGCATGCGTGATGAGTGTCCAAGAGGAGAGATTATACAAGTTGAGCACACAACTAGTTTAGGCATTAGTACATGATTCTACCAGTCTGGGCGAGCTAGGCATTGGAGGCTCACTCATCTACACTATAGATCTCTTCCATCCTTGAGGACGATGGTGACATGATTCCCAATAGTCAACATAGATCATGGTAGCATTTGTAGAGGATGTGCACTTGAAAAGAATTCCAAGAGATATTTTCCGAGCAACGAAAGTAGGTCCAAAGGGATTTTGGATCTAGTAAATTCTGACTTGTGTGGACCAATGACAATTTCCTCATTGGTTGGATACACTAGTGCATGAACTTTATTGATGGTTAATCTCAGAAAGACTTGGATCTACTTCCTTAGGTCCAAAGAATCCAAGGAGGTGTTATCTGGATCCAAAAAATTCAGGGCACAAGTCAATAACCTGTGAGGAAAGAGGATCAAAGACTTGAGATTAGATAATGGAGGGGAATACACCTCTACAAACTTCAGTGATTTCTGCAAGGAAGCATGAATTAAGAGGGATTTCACAGTTCCCTACAATCCTCAGTAGGATGGGGTTGCAGAAAGGAATAATAGAACAATTATTGAGGCATATAAATCCATGATACATGATCAAGGTTTGCCTATGTTATTTTGGGCAGAAGATTCCGGTACAATAGTGTATGTGTAGAACTGGTGTCTGCATAAGATCCTAAAAGACATGACTCTAGAAGAATCCTTCATGGGTGTGAATCCCAAGGTGGGACACTTACATATATTTGGCTTCTCATTCTACATTCATGTAACCAAAGAAAAGAGGACTAAGTTAGAGCCTTCAGGAAAGAAGGGAACATTTGTGGGATACGATGATTCTTCAAAGGATTACAGAGTTTACATATTAGGATTGAGACAAATCAAAGTCAACAAAGATGTCTCCTTTAAAGAGGATATGGCCTTCAAAAAGGGGAGAGGATCAGACATGGATATTTATGATGAGGAGTCTGTAGCTCCAAAGGAGATGGTATCATCTCCCCCTTCAATAGTCTAGATGAGTTAGTTGAGAAGGCTGAGTCAGTTGATCCCATTGATCTAGTAGAGCTAGTTGATGTTCTCAGAGATGTTGTAGTTGGATGGAAGAGGGATACATGGGAACAATAGAAATTACAGGAGGAAGAGGGAAATGAAGCTCCCCATGGTACCTTCCATGAAAGAAAGAGACCTCAAATATTTTCAAGCTATGTAGCATTGATGAGTCCCACCATTGATTCAAAGCCCACCAGTTATGAGGAGGCTTCCAGCCAGCAAGTATGTAAGGATGCCATGATGGAAGAATACCAATCCATCATGAATGATGATGTGTCGAGACCTGAGGGGAAGTCAGTAGTGACTTCCAAGTGGATATACAAAATAAAACATGGACCAAATGTCAGTGTTGAGAAATGCAAGGCTAGATTTGTGGCCAGAGGATTCAATCATAAATATGGAATTGATTACGATGAGACATTTTATCATGTGGCTTGATATACTTCCATTAGGACTAACATTGCTATTGCTTTAGCTATGGGATGTAAACTACATCAGATGGACGTTAATAATTCCTTTCTGAATGGTGTGATTGAGGAAGAGGTATATATCGAGCAACCAATGCAATTTTTTGTCCATGTGAAGGAGTCTCACGGGGCCTTATATGGACTCGAGAAAGCACCACTTGCTTTGTATGCTCAGATAGAAAGATACTTGGTGAGTCTCAGATTCACTAAGAGTGATGCAGATACCAACCATTACAACAAGGTTGTGGATGATGAGCCATTTATTTTGATTCTCTATCTCAATGATTTGTTCCTCACCGAAAATGAGGAACTTATTGAATGGTGTAAGGAGAAGCTAACCTCTGAGCTTGAAATGAAAGATATTGGATTTATGCATTACTTTTTGGGATTATAAGTATGGTAGAGGCATGCTGATATTTTCTTGAGTCAAGGAAAATATAGTATTGACATACTGAGGAGATTTGGTATGATGGACTGGAAGTCCTTGTCCACACCAATGGACATGAATTTGAAGAAGCTGAGAGATTTTGCTTCCGATTCATATTTGATTGATCCCACTATGTATCACCAGCTGATTGGATATTTGATGTATTTGATCAACACTAGACCATATATATGTTTTGCATTGAATTCCATCAACTAGTTTATGAGCAAGGTGAGACAAATACACTGGGTTGATTCAAAACATGTGTTGAGATATTTGCGTGGAACCGTTGGATATGACCTATGATATGCTTTAGGGGGTGACTTGATATTGTAGGAATTTTCTGATTTTGATTGGGTTGAGAGTGCCACGGATAGGAAGAGCACCTCCGGGCATTGCTTCAATTTGGGATCTTCCGTTATTTCCTGGTGCAATAAGAAGCATACTTCAATAGCACTCAGTAATGCATAGGCCGAGTAGATTGTTGTATATGTTGCAGCTCGAGAAGCTGTGTGGATCCAAAAAATCCTTGTGGGATTGTTTGGCCATAACCTAGAGACAACATTGATTCAATATGAAAACCAAAGTTGTGTTCAACTATCAGTGAATATAGTATTCCACAACAAGTTGAAGCATATTGAGACTCAATACCACTATATTCATGATATGGTTCAAAGATGTGTGGTCAAGCTACTACGTATTTCTATGAATGAACATACTGCAAATATTCTTACCAAGACACTTCCCAGGATTAAGTTTGCATAATTTCTTGAATGAATTGGTGTACTGGATATTACATCCCTCATTGAGAGGGGAGGATGAGTTGTGTGTGAACTCTTTGTCCTACGTGAACACCTATGAAGAATGACAGTGATCCTATGTGAACACTTGAGTTATATGTGAAAAATTATGGAAAATAATTCTATGAGGACACCTATGAACTCTCATAATGATTCTGTGTGAAAAACTGAGTTCTAGGTAAACATTCATGGGAAATAATTTTATGTGGACACTTGTGAACTATGACGATTATTCTATGTGAACTCTTGAGTTCTGGGTGGACACCCGTAGACAATGAAGGCGATTTTGTGTGAACTATTGAATCATATACACACCTATGGAAAATGAATGTGATTTTGTGTGAAATATTGAGTCCTGTGTGTGTGTACACTTGTGGATACCTATGGACGGTGATGATGATATAGTGTGAACTCCTGAGTCCTTGGTGAATGCTTATGTGTGGTGATTCTGTGTAAATACTTGAGTCTGTGTAAATTGCAGAGGGTTTTCTGTGAACCTGAGTTCTATGTGAATTATATATTGTTCTTTATGAACCTAAGTTATGTGTGAATATACTATCTTATGTGGATTTCATTATGTGTGAACTCCACATGGTTCTATGTGAAATTCAGTTCTATGTGAACATGAGTTCTGTGTTAACATGAGTTCGGTGTGAACTTTGGATGATTCAATGTGAACATCCTGTCCTATGTGCACCGAGTTCTGTGGGAACTCTAGATGGTTTTCTATGAACCAGTTGAGTTAATTTGTTGCATATGTACTACCCGATGTATTGGGTTGATTCATTACATACGGACTCCTCAACGGTCTTAGCTGATTTGTTACATATGGAATCCCTGATGAGTTGGGTCGAGTTGTTATATATGGAATCCTCAATGGATCGAGTTAAAATGAGACTCATGGAGCTGATGCATGTAGACAATTCTTGATGAAATAAGTTTGTGTTGGAAGCCCTTCCTTATATAGATATGTTTGAGATAGATATGATGTACTATTGATATCCAGATGCATTCTAGAGGGTTTCCTAGGATAAATCGATGTCTATCTTTTGATTGTGTTTCTTTCAGTGATCTTGTATATGTGATTGTTGTGAAATTGAATTAAATACCAATGATATCTATCTTATCATATTGAATCTTAACATGGTATCATAGCTAGTACAAATAGGACAACTTTCACAGGGGGAAACTCTCTCTCTTCTCCCTTCGACAAGAAATTAGGGTTTCTGTCAAAGTTGGAATTTTGGAGATACGATTGCATAGAAAGTTGCACCTCCCTAGGGAACATCTATTGAGCCCTATATTGGAATTTTTGAGTAGGTATATCTCTAGAAAGTCAAACCATAGTTTGACTTTGGACCAAAAAATTGCAGAAAAATAGAAAACTAGAAAACTGCAGAAATTGCAGATCAAAATTTTGCAAGTCAATATTGATAGGTGAATATTTGAATCTCCAGAAACCAAGTGTACCAGTCAATTTTCCTCAGTCAAGCACATCTCCTGGTAAGGTTAGTTTTTCATTTTGAGAAATTTCATTTTTTAGTGACCTAATAGATAAGATGGACCCAAGCACTAAGCTCGAGGATAAGATAGAAGGCATAGAGAATTTCTGAGCATGGAAATATAGGATTGGACTCATTCTTAGAGATAATGATCTTTTCAAATATATCAAGGACGAATTTGTAGAACTTGAAGAGGATGAAGCTAAGGAGAAGCACAAGAAGGACCTGATTAGGGAAATGAGGAACATTGCTGATTATATCAAAGACCACTTTATTCCTCAAGTGTCATCCAAAGAGACCTCGGAGGAGATGTATGATTCCCTATATAGAATGTATGAAGGAAGCAACATCAATAGAAATATGAATTTGAGAACTCAATTGAAGAGTACCAAGATGTGCCAAGGAGAATCCATCCAAGACTACTTCACAAGGGTATCCCAGTTCAAGGAGAAACTAGAAGCCATTGTAGACTCGCTTGATGAAGATGGGCTAGCTATTATTTCTCTCAATGATCTCACTAGAATTTGGGATTCATTCATCCAAACTATGTGTTCCAGAAAGGAAAACATGAAATTTGACATTATATGGAAAGATTGCATACAAGAGGAGGCTAGAGTAGCTAATACAGAAGCTCTACTTAAAGAATATGATAAATACCTAGACACCCATACCAAGAGAGGAAGAAGTCAATATGATTTCAAGAAGGAAATCCACAAGGAGTCTCAACCTCCCAATAATTTCCAAAGGATAAGAGGAAAAAATTAGAGAAGAAACTACTCCAACTTTTAATGTTTCAATTGTGACAAGATTGGATATATTGCTAGAAATTGTCCATTTAAGAAATAAGAATACAAGAAGAGGAACAACAACAAAATACATCATGCAGAACTAGATGAATATGAATATGAAGAATAAGAGGAAGACAGACCTCGAAGAAAACAAGCAAAAGAAGAAGATGGAGAAGAGTATGTATTATTCTATGCACTCTTTGGGTCTGTGACACCTGGAGAAGATACATGGCTTATTGATAGTGGTGCTTCAAATCACATGATGGGAAAAAATAAAACTCTATCAAAACTTGAAGAGAATAAATATCCTCAAAAGTATCATTAGGATATGACTATCAATACCCTATCA
>LPNX010930987.1:41810-116656 GCA_001517045.1 Pseudotsuga menziesii | reverse complement strand
ACATGGGACACAGGTAAACCCGGGTGGGATTGATCTCGTGACCTCCAATTTACAAACAACTTCATTACAACGGAACCGCCAATGAGCCACACCCGTGCGGGCAGGTTTGAAGAATAACTTACTTTCTATATCATCATTAGATAATAAATGATATAGGGTTGCATTCATAGATGGACAAGTACTTGTTGGGATTAATAATCTTCCTTTGTCCAATATAGTTGATTTTGTCATATTTCCTAGCTTAGGAGGTCATTTATCACCTTACTAGAGTTTTGGTGCCACCATGAATATTTGTGGAATTGATTCCATTAGTGCCATTGGTGATATTGGTGCCATCGGTGCCACTAGTTCCATTGGTTCCACTGGTACCAATCCCTACATTATAGAATCCCACTCCGAGTGCCGCCAAAAACCTCCATCAGTTGGTTATGGTAGGTAAGAATTTATGCTGAGTCAACCTCCAGTTATAATGAATTAGATCACTTTCAATTAGCATAGCACCAGTTATGCATGCATGAAAGGAGAGTGGTGCCCTTTTCCACCTACCTCATCAGTTAATTGATTGTAGACTAATTTATACATCCAGAGTTAGGTAGTGAGCCTCCAACAATGATTTAGACACACTGAGTTATCTATTCAGTCATCTTTAGTTATCTATTCAGTCAACTTGAGCTAGTAGATTCAAATCCTATCCATGGAATTCAAATTCTATTTATTGTATAATCATTGTATTATCGATTAATGAGTGGATATTAATGTTGTGATTATCTAAGCAATTACTGTCTGATTTATCTGAAATTTGTGGCATGACTTTCATGTTCAGTGTACATTCTATTTGATTATTTCATTTCATAATTACCTTCCTACAAATTTCATATTTTCCTGCATATCAATGCTTCAAAAATTTAACATGGTATGAGAGCCTTATTCAATCTATCAACAAGTCTTTTTTGATCTCCATTGTACAACAAAAGAAACTGAGTTTCCACATAAATACTGGAATCATAACGTTGATCCCTCTGGATTCTATCCAGGGAAGTCCATCCAGGTGTGACAAACTCTGAGAAAGTGTACATGTCAAGGTGGAAAGGCTTGAACTAACATATGATTGTGAATATTTTGTTTTGTAGTGATATTTTACAGGTACAAATTCAATATGGATTCAAGATCAATTCCTCTTCTTACTCCATTCACAAGATATTCAAAATGGAAATAGAAGATGATTTCATCTCTAAAGAGACAAGGCCTCTATGAGGCATCTATTGGAATTGGTAAATATTCTTACGAATATGAGAATGACTAGATAAATAATGGTGATAGAGCTTTTGGAACGATATGTCTGGCCTTTTCTCCAAGATTGCGCTACCTTATTGATTCTGCTGAATACCCAAAGGATCTCTAGATAGAATTGGATAGAACCTTTAGCAAGCACAATGAGGACCATTCTAGCAATTTGGAGAGCACACCTAGCACCACAAGAGTTATTTATTCAAAATTATTAGCCTCTATTCTCTCTGATGAAGTTGTTCAACATGAAGAAGAAGCATAATCTTCAACACAATCAATTCGAATTGAAGAAAGTATCCTTGGAGTGACTCCTTCTCTTGCTGCTTCGAAATTTTATGAGATATTTGATATATCATATTCTCATATAGCTGATCCATAAGAATACATTTGAATATCTGTTATCTAAGAAAATATCTCCTTCCATTCTACTTGGGCATTCTATAGTGATTCTTCTATTTTAAATTATGTGCAAAGTTTGCTAGTGATTGCTTTAGAAAATGAAGAGGAATTCGATTTATCTCTCTCTAATGTTGCTCCTAGTGTGCAGAAAAGTAATAATTGTATGTTTTGGAAGAAATATCATATTTTAAGAGTGATCCATTCAATCTCATTGATCTATAGTTTCAAACAAATTCCTACATGATTTCTTGCACCAATACCCAGAGTTTTGTTGAAGAAGGAGAAAATTGTGCACCTACCATCTCAGTGGAGCACTTGGAACCTTTGTTACACACTCTTGGATATAAATGACCTTATTTGGTTTGAGTTTAAGTTTCAATAGCTATTGAAGAAAAAATCTCCTTCCATTCTACTCAGGCATTCTCTATTAATTCTTCTATTTTAAATTCTGTGCAAAGTTTGCCAGTGATTGCTTTGGAAAATGAAGAGGAATTCGATTTATCTCTCTCTAATGTTGCTGCTGGTGTGAATAAAAGTAATAATTTGGATGTTTTTGAAGAAATATAATATTTTAGGAGTGATCGATTCAATATCATTGATATAGATCTTACAACAAATTCCGACATGATTTCTTGCACCAATACTCAGAGTTTTGTTGGAGAAGGAGAAAATTGTGCATCTATCATCTTAGTGGAGCACTTGGAACCTTTTTTACACACTCTTGGATATTATATGACCTTAATTTTATATTATTTGACCTTATTTGGTTTGATTTTAAGTTTCAAGAGACTCCAGTCACGCTTGTAGCTGGTATCATCAATTTTGGTGTAAAAAATCAAGTACCTCAAGTCTCTTTCAAAATTGTTGTTGGGGATTTGATGTTAGTTTTCTCTCATGAGTTTGTTGATATTATATTTTTTGAATAATTGGATATTTTAGAAGATATATCATATTATGGAGCTGAAGAATTATCTCTCCATGGTCCCAGGACTTCTCTATCTTTCTACTTGATCACATGTTCATCTCCTCACAGTAGTAGTAAAGACTGAGACGTCTTGCATTCATCTGGACACTTGCTCCTAACAATCAGAACTGATTTTACCTCACATGGTTTGATGTTCAAGGATGAAACATATAATTTTATTTGGTTTACCTCACATGGTTCAAATTCTCAAGAAATTTTTCTCTCTCATTAGTTGATCTCAGTTGCTCTACATGGGTCCATTTTTCATCTTGTAGTTGTCTATGTTCCTGATTCATTTGATCATATTCCTATTTTCCCAAAGAGGAAAATTCCTCCAGACATAATCATTTATTTCAAAGAGGTTCATATGCATATCCCCAGGATGCTAATGCACAAAAGAACCAAGAATCGACATTACTGCTCCACAGAGTTGCATATTGCAACAAAATTTATTGATTCTTGCTTATTTTGAGTGGGGGGGGGGGGGGGGGGGGGGTTCCCCTTAGGTTTTCCCCATTTTCCTTATTTTATTAAGCAGTTTATTTTATGTCATTTAGATTGTTTGGGTGACTTTTGTCCTAATTTCCAGGGCCCAAGTTGTCAAAATTTATGATTAAGGGGGGTGTTGGGATTAATAATCCTCCTTTGTCCAATATAGTCTATTTTGTCATATTTCCTAGCTTAGGAGGTCATTTATCACCTTACTGGAGTTTTGGTGACACTGGTGTCATTAGTGACATTGGTTCTATTGGTGTCACCAGTGCCACTGGTTCCATTAGTTCTACTGGTGCCATCGGTGCCACTGGTGCCATCGGTGCCACTGGTGCCATTAGTTCCACTAGTGCCACTGGTGCCACCAGTTACACTGGTTCCATTGGTGCCACTAGTGCCATTGGTGCCAATCCCTACATTATAGGATCCCACTATGAGTGCCACCAAAAACCTCCATCAGTTGGTTGTGGTAGGTAAGCAATTATGCTGAGTCAACCTCCAGTTACAATCAGTTAGATCACTTTCAGTTAGCCTAGCACCATTTATGCATGCATGAAGGGAGAGTGGCACCCTTTTCCACCTACCTCATCAGTTAATTGATTGTATACTGATTTAGACATCCATATTTAGACTACTGAGCCTCCAACAATGATTTAGACACATTGAGTTAGCTATTCAGTCATCTTTTGTTAGATAATCAGTCAGCTTGAGCTGGTAGATTTGAATCCCATCCATGGAATTCGAATTCTATTTATTTTATAATCATTGTATTGTTGGTTAATGAATAGAGATTCATGTTGCAATTATCTGAGAAATTCTTGTCTGATTTATCTGAAATTTGTGGCATGAATTTCCTGTTCAGTGTACATTCTCTTTGATTATTCCACTACATAATTCCCTTCCTATAACTTTCATATTTTTCTTGCAGATCAACAATTCACAAATTTAACAGTACTTATGTGGCCCAGGGGAAAATCAATTAAAGATGTTGTTGACATTGGTGAATAAGAAGGATGCTTATATAAAATCAAGGGACATTCAGAAAAAAAAAATACTTGTTCATGAGATTACTAGCCCAAGTGAATTATGGTATAGGAGGCTTGCTCACATCAACTACAAAGCACTACCCCATGTGAGAAAAGTAGTGACGGGTTTACCATATTTGAAGATCGATCATGAAGGCATTTGCAAAGGATGTTCAAAAGGAAAGAATATCAAGAATCCAATTTCAAAGAGTGAGACAAAGGCTAAAGGTACATTGGAATTAATCCATTCAGATGTATGTGGTGCAATGCCCTCCACATATTTGAGTGGTTATGAATATTATGTTACATTTATTGATGACTATTCAAGAAAGACATGGATATATTTTTTGAAAAAAAAGGATGAAGTATTTGGAAAATTCAAGGAATTCAAAGCCTTGATAGAGAATCATTCATAAATAATAATCAAGACACTCATAACAAACAATGGTGGAGAATATACTTCAAAATATTTTGAATCCTTTTGTAAAGAAGCTAGAATCAAGAGGGAACTAACTACTCCCTACAATCCTCAACATAATGGTGTTACATAAAGGAAGAATAGGACCATTATGGAAGTAGTGAAGACAATGATACATGATCAATATATTCCGATGCATATATGGGCTGAAGCAGCAAGGACATAATTTTATGTACATAATAGATTATCGCATAGTGCCCTTGGATTCAAGACTCCATAAGAAATGTTCACAAGAAAGAAGTCTGAAGTGAGCCACCTCAAGATATTTTGTTTACCGGTATATGTTCACATACCAAAAGAAAAGAGAACCAAGTTGGACCCTTCCAGAAAGAAGGGAATAGTTGTTGGATACTTTGAAGTATCCAAAGCCTGTACAATATACATTCCAGGATTCCATCACATGGATATTAGTATAGATGTAACATTTGACGAAGAAGAATCTCTCAAGAGATCCATAAAGTGCCAACATGAAGAAGTACATGAAGAAGATGTACCTCCTAGAAATATAGAAGCTACACCCTCCCATGAAGATGAACCATTAGAAGACCATGATATGCTAGAACCTCAAGAACCTACTACTATGAATATGTCACAAAAGAGAAATCCTGCTTTGGTAAGAGAAATTATACAAGAAGAATGGAAGTATGGAGCTTGAGAAGGCTCCACAAATGTAAGGAAGAAGTCAAATCCATTTTCCAGTTATATGGTTTTGAGGTGTGATCTTGTAGATCAAGAACCTACCAGTTATGAAGAATCTATATATAAGAAAGAATGGATAGAATAAATGAAGAAAGAATACCAATCAATAATGAAAAATGATGTTTGGGATATAGTTCCCAAACCATAAGGAAAAAGTGTGGTATCTTCGAAGTGGATATACAAGATAAAGCATGTAGCTGATGGAAGTATTGAGAAATACAAGGAAAGGTTTGTAGCTAGAGGATTATCTTAGAAAGAGGGAATTGATTATAAAGAGACATTTTTTCCAGTAGAAAGGTGCACTTCCATTAGAACCATCATGTCACTTACATCCATGATGAAGTGGAGTTTACACTAGATGAATGTGAAGACAACTTTCCTGAATGGTGTTACTAAGGAGGAAGTGTACATATAACAACAACATGGATTTGAAGTTGAAGATAGATGGGCTCACATATGCAAGTTGAAGAAGGATCTGTATGGATTAAAGTAAGATCCCAAAGCTTGGTATGGAAGGATATATAGTTTTTTGGCGAGCTTGGGATTTACCAAAAGTAAAGACGACCCTAACATTTAATTTAAGGTTATGGATGATGAACCTATCATATTATTGTTGTATGTGGATGATTCATTTTTGACAGGAAATGAGAAATTGATTGTAGAGTGCAAGAATAAGCTCACCGAAGAATTTGATATGAAAGACCTTGGATTGATGCGCTATTTTCTAGTTTTGGAAGTATGGCAGAACCCAAAAGGAATCTTTATCAACCAGGGAAAGTATGCCATGGAAATCCTAAAAATATTTGATATGTTAGAATGTAAATCCATGGCCACACCCATGGATACCAACCTGAAGCTTTTAGTTGATGAATCATTAGAGTTAGTGGATGTGAATCAAAACAGACAAATTATTGGTTCATTGATGTATTTGATGAATACCAGGACAAATATTTGCTTTTCTGTGAACACCCTGAGTTAGTATCTAGTTAAGCCTAGATGTGTTCACCTAGTAGCTACAAAGCATGTGATGAGGTACCTGAAAGGTACGATAGACTTTTGTCTATACTACATTGGAGATATTTACTATATATTGTATGGTTATACAGATGCAAATTGGGTTGAAAGTGTCTCAGACAGAAAGAACACCTCAGGTGGATGTTATTGTCTGGGATCCACCATGATCTCATGGTTTAACAGGAAGCAATACAATGTTTCTCTCAACAAAACCGAAGCAGAGAATATAACAGCTTGTTCTGTTAGTTGTGAATCCATATGGCTTCAAAAATTGATGTCAGTTCTATTTGACATGGAGTTGGATACCACGATGATTTTATGTGAAAACCAAAGTTATGTAAAATGATGGAGAACCCATTGTCCCATGAAAAATCAAAGCACATAGAAATTCAATATTTTTACATACATGATATAGTATAGAAGGGAGCTATAAAGCTCCATTATGTGAGCATTGATGAGCAAGTTGCTGATGTGTTGACTAAGCCTCTGTCTCAAGTGAAGTTTGAATACTTCTGTGACAATCTTGGAATGGTTCGGAAGGACCTTCCTCGAAAGGGGGAGCATTTATGATGATGTTGCAGTGGGATTGTATCATTGCTGGACATTAGTCCTAAAGTGATCCATAGACTTTTGTCTCCATGATGTAGTCAGGATTGTATCATCCCTGGACATTAGTCCTAAAGTGATCCGCAGAATTTTGTCTCCGTGATGTAGTTGAGATTGTATCATCCCTGGACATTAGTCCTAAAGTGATTCACGAAATTTTGTCTTTGTGATGTAGTTTGTATTATATCATCCCTGGACATTAGTCCTAAAGTGATCCGCATAATTTTGTCTTTGTGACATGATTGGGATTGTATCATCGCTGGACATTAGTCCTAAAGTGATCCAAATAAATTTGTTTTCGTGATGTGGTTGATATTGTATCATCGCTGGACATTAGTCCTAAAGTGATCCTTATAATTTTTTCTCAGCGACATGGTTAGGATTGCATCATCCTTGGACTTATTTCCTAAAGTGAGAGGGATTGATAATCCCGTAATTGGATCATGTGTGTTGCAGTTTATGTTGCGACAGATGATGTTGTTCCTATAAGATCAAGTGTTGCTGCAGATGATGTTGTTGTTGATTGAAATATCAAGTGTTGCTATAGATGATGTTGTTGTTGATCAAAACATCAAGTGTTACTATAAATGATCGATTGATTGAGTGCCGCAGAAGATGAAGATCAAAGATGAGGACTCAGTGTTTTAGAAGATGATGCTCCAGTATTGAATATTGAAGATGTTCCAATTGCTGATGTTGTTGAAAACTTCCAATGATTTATAGATTTATCACCTTGATTTTGTTGGTGATTCTCTCTCTCCTTGATGCTGCAGTTGATGCTACTGCTGTTAGTATAATACCCTTCTCATTAAGGGGGAGTGTTAAAATATTGTAACTTCAAAGAATATTCTATTGTATTTTATTATTGTAATTTATTCAAATATGTTTTCTTCCTCCATAGGGATGTTTTTATTGTATTTGGTCATCATAGAGTCATAAGGTAAAACCTATGTTGTAAGTCAGGTCAATAGAACCCTCCAAAAAGTAATACTATATTGTTTTGAGTATTCCTAGGTAAGCCAACCCAGTTAATTTTGTTGGTTCTGACCTAAATTTTGAAAAAGTCAAGTGGAATATAAAGTATAAATAAGAGTGATGTGCTCCTCATTTTGACACACACACTCACTTGTGCAATGCACATAGGAGAGAGAGAGAGAGAGAGAGAGAGAGAGAGAGAGAGAGAGAGAGAGAGAGAGAGAGAGAGAGAGAGCACTTGTTTGGGATTTTTTCTTTGTACTTGTGACCATCTATATTGAGGACATTTTGCTGGGTTTTCTTCCCTGAGAGGGTTTCCTAGGATAAATCAGTGTCTATCTTGTGATTTTGTTTCTTTTAGTGATCCTGTGTATGCCATGTTAAATTAAATTCAATACTAATGATATCTATTTTATCATATTGAATCTTAACAGGTGCAAGATTGGGGGAGACAATATCTTTGTCTATGGTTGGGATATGATTTCTTATCATCGTGGTTAAACAAGCCCGACACTTTGTTTTCTATGCTTTGTCTTTCTTTTCGTGATCTTGGCTTTGTAGTTATCAAATTCTAACAATATGGATGATATATCCCGTGGATTGACTAGGATGGATAAGTTCCATTGTAGAAACCAATATTGGCTAAAGCAATTCGCCCTCAACCTTGAAGAAACTCACCAAGCTATCAAAATTTGTTTCCAAAAGTGAATAATAACAATGCATGTCCATAAAAGTCATTTTTATTTCTTTTATTCTTTTTGACTTGTCCATGATGCATGCAACTTATGTATGCTTGCATTTAATGATGCATGCCACATGCATTTTGAATTAGGCCTCGCATGTCATGCATGTCACTTGATCTTGCTTAAGTGGTCCTCTTTATCCTGTAATGACTTAATGTCACTACTAATGGTGTGATTTTATCCCATGTGGCATATTTCATTAGTTAATTACCTATTTTTAAGTACCCGCTTGAACCTATGGGGATTGAATAGGTTAGTGAACTAGTTGATACTATTCAAGTAGAAGAGGAAATCACAGTCCTCCCCACTCGAAATCAATTTTACTCAAGAAATTGTAATCTTGGATGTTGAAGTACCTATTCCCCTTCCCAAGTGGCATCTTGAATGGGTAATTCCTTCCATCTGATGAGTTACTTCATAATTCCCTTGTTCCTCAAATTTATTTCTTGTACCTACAAGATCCTTTCTTGAATCAATACTAGGTGTCCCTCCTAATCAAGTCGAGATAACTTAGATGATGTAGTGATATATTGACCCATGTCCTTCTTTAAAAAAGATACATGGAACACAACATGAATTTTCCTCCCCTCTTGGAAACTCAAGCTCGTAAGCCACCACTCCCACTCTCTTGGTAATATTGTAAGGGCCATAGAAGTGAGGCTTCAATTGTTTTTCTCCTTTCTTCTTGAGGAAATACTTCCTGCAAGCTTGTATCCTTAAATACACTAAATATCCTACCTCAAAGCTACCTTTATCCCTGTGCCTATCTGCATACAACTTTATCTAATTCTGAGTTGTTATCAAGTTGTCCTTGAGAACCTTAAGAATGTCATGGCTATATTGAATCCAATCCTTGATTTTGGTGCCCTGCTATCTTCGAATACCAAGTCTAAAAAATTTAAATCATCATAAGCATTAAGTGATCTGAAAGGAGTCATCCCAATAGACATGTAGTAGGAAGTGTTGTAACAATATTCCATGAGATGTAGCCCTTTAATCCAAGTCCTTTACTTCCCTGCTACATAATTTCTCAGATACCCCTTAATCCATTTGTTTACTATTTATGTTTTCCCATCAGTCTAAGGGTTGTAACTAGTGCTAGTGTCCAACTTAGTCTCGACCAACTTGAAGATATATTTCAAAAAGGCACATGTAAATATGTTATCCCTGTCACTAACAATGGTATTGGGTAACCTGTGTAATAAGAATATCTCCCTGAATAATAAATCTACTACCCGTGCCACTATATAATCTAAAGGAATCATGAAGAATTAAGAGAACATAGTTAACTTGTCCATCACCACATATATGCAATTTCTTCCCTACACCTTCGGTAACCCCGAAATGAAATCCATGGAAATACTCTCCCATTTCTTCTCCATAATCGATAAACATGAAGTAATACCACTGGATGAGTGTTCTCTACTTTATTCTACTAGAAAGTGATGCACTCCCTCACATTTCTTATCACATCATCTTTGAGGGCCTTTCATGAGAACCTCTCTCAAATATTCTTGTAAGTTTTAAAAAATTCCTTATTTCTTGGTAATGGTAAGTTGTGTGATGCTTGCATGATCTTCATCTTGAGTATGGATTTAGGGACCAAATAAATCATGCCCTTGTAATAGATGATATCATCTACTACCTTGTACATGTCAACCTATACCTTACCATCCAATAATTCATATGAAAACCTATTTTTTGAATGCTCTACCAAGAGGTGGGACTTCCAATCCACATAAACCTCCATGAGAGATAGTTTGGTTAGTTGTCCACAAAGGGAATCAACTACCATATTGTTCTTCCATTTTACATACTCAATATCAAAATCATATTCTTGTATCTCATAGACCCACTTTTGTTGTCTCTCATTTAAATCCTTATGTTCTAGGAAAAACTTCAAGCTATTATGGTATGTTTTGATTTAGAATTTTCCATCCACCAAGTACTTCCTAAATCTGGTCAAGGAATGTAAAATTGCAAGAATATATTTACCATATATTGAATAGTGGCACTCATAATCTTTAAGTTTCTTTCTCTCAAAGGCTGTAGGATGATGCATTTCATTCGTAATGCTCCTATACCCTCACTTGATGCATCTCATTATAGTAAAAATGGTGGAGTGAAGTCTGGTAATGCTAGAACAAGACATTTCATCCTCTCAAAAATTTTGTGCCTCCTCTGACCAATTGAATGCCCCTTTCATCATTATATCTGTAAGAGGTGATGCTGACAGTGAAAATACCTTAACATATTTCCTGTAGTATGTACAGATACCCAAGAAACTTTTCAACTCTGTTATATTCCATAGTGTGGGCCACTCTAATATGGATTTAATCTTATCGAGGTGGACCCATACTCCATTTTCCCCTATCACATGCCTCAAATATAACATCTCATGCATTTCAAATTCACATTTGTACATTTTAGCATATAATGAATTCTCTCCCAAAATCCCCAACACCTCATCCAAATGTTGTAGATGTTCCTCCCATGTTTTGCTGTAGATCAATATGTCATCAAAGAATACCAAATAGAACTTACACAACTATTTATTAAAAGTGTGACTTATGCATGATTGAAAAGTGGCTGGTGTGTTGGTGAGTCTAAAAGGAATTGCTATAAATTCATAGTGTCCACATTGGCATAAAAAAGATGTATTTTGAATGTCCCGATCCCTCACTTGAAGCTGATGATATACCGATTGTAGGTCAATTTTGGAAAAATACTTTGCACCCTGCAATTCATCCATCAAATCATTTATCCTTGGATTTGGGTACATGTTATTAATTTTTCTTGTTTAAATATCTATAGTTTATGCACATTCGTAAGCTCCCATCCTTCTTTTTAATTAGTACTATAGAACATGCAAATGGATTGGAACTGGCTATATGTAACCCAACTTGAGAAATTGTTCAATAGTTTTTTATATTTCATCCTTAAATTTCTTGGGGTGTCAGTAAGGGGTAGTGATGAATTCCCGTGTCCCCTCCTCCAACTTGATAATGTGCTCAAATCGACGATTAAGAGGCCTACCTGGAGAAATATCTCTTAATATATTCTCATTCTTATGTAGTAGTACTTGTATGTATGGAGGGTGTTATGTTGTGCTATTTGGTGGTTTCCTGAAAGTGACCATGCACTCTGGTTCCCACTCTATATCTCCCTGTCGGAGTACATCCTCCGTACTTTGTGATGAAACTACCTTGAGTGGGGGTTTACCATTATTTTGGTCCTAAATAAATCATTGAGGCATATATATCGATGAACAATTCCTTGAAATACCACACATGAATTTGCAGGGGTATCCATGAAATTATGTATCTTGGTCTTGTGCCATTAGGGCCTTAACATGGTCAGTGGAAGAGACCCAAACACATGGCCCTAAAGGAAGTGTCTATCCATCCATGGATAATAAAGTTACCTCCACCAACCACACATGGACTTTTAAGGGCACTAATAGTCTATGATTAGGGATGTTGATTACATTAGGTGGTTTTGAGCATTACACACATATATTGGGGCCTTAGGAATGTCATTTTATAGAATATGACCATGTATTTGAACCCAAAGAAACCATTTAGGAATCCATATCTGTAAAGAATACCACAAAGCACCACACATGGCTTCACACAGTATCCTTGGTGCTATGCATCCAAGTCATTGGGACTTGGGGAATTTTTCATGGTTAAGGGAGGAGGCCTCAACCTTAGGCCCTAAAGGAATCTTCTTTCCATCCAAGGATAAGAAGGATGACCCAACCAACAACATATGGCCTCATGAAGGTAGAATTGGATTATGATTCATGATTTTAGTGCAATTATATGGGTTTGAGTAATATCTATGCATGTCAAGGACTTGGGAATGATAATATAGGGAAGATTACTATAAGTTTGTCCATAAATTAATTATTGGGAATTCATATTCCTAAAAAATGCATTAAGGCATCATGCATGGCTTCTTAGGGGTATCTATGGAACTATGCATCTAGGTTTTTAGACTTGGGGCCTTGGACATTGTCAACAAAGGACACCTAATACTCAATCCATAAAGAAATATTCTATCCATTTAAGGAAAAGGAGGTGGTATCCACCAAGAACACATGCTCTCTTGAGTGTATCATCAGCCTATGATTGAGGATGTCAATTACATTAAGATGTTATGAGCAATATGTAGGTGTATCAGGGCCTTGTGAATGATGTTCCAGGGAAGAAGACCATGCCTTTGGACATGAAGAAATCAATGAGGCATTCAAAGATATGAACAATAATTCAGAGCACCATGCATGACATTGGAGTGTTATCTATGGCACTATGTATTTAGGTATTATATCCTTGTGGCCTTATATATGGTTAGTGGAGGAGAACTAAACCCGAGGCTCTAAATTAATCTTCTAAAAACTATGTAAGTTTCCTCCACGAACCACACATGGCCTAATGATGGTATCACTGGACTATGATTTAGTATTTTGGTGCAATCATGTGGTTTGAGCATTATGAAGGTATCCTAGGGCCTTCATAATGGTATTTTAGTGGACCAGTGAATTAATACATGTATGAAAAATATGCCTAAAAACCCTCATTTGTTGCTCTTCATCTCCCAAATTGCCCATCGAATAATTGAGTTCTAGAATATGTGACAAGTATCTAGAGGGCATGATAAGGACTTGGGGCTTCCTGGTAACATCATAAAGGGTATATTTATGAGTGAACATAGACTGGGTATCAAGGTCAAGAGGTAGAGTGTCAATGGGTAGCACACAATTCCTGTATCCTCTTAAATATGGCTAATACCTATATCATCGATGTACCCTATGATTCTAATAATTCTCTAGTAGCTGGTCCATCTCCTAAACTAGAACATGAACCCCCATATTACACTTTTAGTTAAGCCACATATAGGAATGAAGACCTTGCATTTGGATCTAAAGAAACCATTGAAGCATCTAGAGCCATGCATAATTCCTCAAAGAGCCATGCATGAATTTCCATGGGTATCCATAGTTATATGTATCCATGCCTTGTACTATTAGGGACTTAGACATGGTAATGATGGAGAACTACAAATCAAGTGCTAAAGGAGTCTTCTAACCATGTAGGCATAAGAAGGTTTCCTCCATAAACAACATGTGGCATTTAGGAGGTGTCATTGGCCTATGATTGATGATGTTTGTTCCATTATGTGGTTTTGAGAAATATGCATGTATCCTAGGGAAGTGGGAATATTTTCCATGGAAGAATACCATGCCTTCGGTCCTAAAGAAACCATTGAGGCATACATAGCCCCAAAAAATTCCTTAAATCACCATTGAAATTTAAGTACAATTATTTATGCCATTAGGGGATTTTAAACACTAATAATGGGACTCGTGGCCCATGAAATCATTAAGAAAAGAAAACATAATTCCCTAAAGGAAGCTTCTAGTCATGTACATCTAAGAATGATGCCTTTAACTACCACACATGACCTCTTAATGGATTTAATTGCATTTGAGTGGTGACGTGGATTCCATTAGAACCTTTTGAGATCTAGGTATTGATCTTGAGTACCTTCACAAGGTTGGGGTATAAAAATTGGACCTTAACCCCTAAATGAGTATCCTAGACATTTAAAGCAAAAGACACCTCAAACTAGCACACATGGCCTCTGCATGGGTATATGTATGACATTAGGTGGTTTTTAGTAGTAGGTATAATTATTGGGGCCCTAGAGGTGATCAAGGGATGAATACCATGTCTTATAAAAATTGGACCTTAACCCCTAAATGAGTATCCTAGACATTTAAAGCAAAAGACACCTCAAACTAGCACACATGGCCTCTGCATGGGTATATGTATGACATTAGGTGGTTTTTAGTAGTAGGTATAATTATTGGGGCCCTAGAGGTGATCAAGGGATGAATACCATGTCTTATATCATAAAGGAATTTTGAGGAATATAATTCCTAAAGGATTCATTGAAGCACCAAACTTGACCTCCAAAAGAATCCTTTCCCTCCAAGTGGGGATGCTATCTCCTTTAGAAGGTTCAAATCATTAGGTATGGACCTTAGTTAAACCCAATCCTTGGGATATAAATTAAGAATTTAGGGATCAAGTCAATGCATGAGGCCTCAATAAATCACATAACGTTGGTATAAGACATATTAAGTATTCCAGTGGAAAACTGGACACCATTAGTAGGTTTTGATCTTAAGGAATGATAATTAAATAGATAGATATGGTTTGACGAGGATTGCCAACATCTCATTCCTGGAACATTAGAGGAAATTTCAACTGAAAATGTGCCTCCTAAAAAAAATTAATAAAATAATAGTTAAAATAATAAAATAATATTTATTAATTTTGGAGGAAGAAAAGAAAAAAACTACTTTTTTTGTTTGTATTTTCGACATATCTCCTTGTGTTTTTACTCAAATTTCAATTGGGAGAGCTCATTGGATGTGAAATTAAATTCTGCATCCAATGAGTACCCACTCGACATATTTTTTAAGGACCCCACTACCCCAAAAACAAGAAATACTTGAAAAAACGTGATGATGATGAAAAAATGCGATGTCATCATCACGTTGTCATCATCATCACGCTTTTTCAAGTATTTCTTGTTTTTGGGGTAGAGGGGTCCTTCAAAAATATGCCGAGTGGGTACTCGCTGGATGGAGAATTTAATTCCACATCCAATGAGTTCTTCCGATCAAAATTTGAGTAAAAACACAGGGAGATATGTCGAAAATACAAACGAAAAAGTAGTTTTTTTATGATACCTATCCCCAAATTTATATTAAAAAAGTGTTTAAGACCTGTACGGTATTTCAAATTTAAAGTAATTTCATTGGTTAACACATGATGACATGGAATTTGAATTAGAGTTAAAAGGACCATTTTGAGTTGAAATTTCCTCTAATGGATATTTATGGCTCATAGAGTATGCATACGGTCCAATACAACCACATAATCATCATAAAGTGATAGTTTGGCCTACATTTGTCATATAGGGGGCATTACCATGATTAGTCTAATTTGTATTGTTATCAATCTATTTCTCATATTTTTGGAACATAAACTAAGCTTGTAGGCCCTAAAATACACCTCTCCATAGCTAATGGGCCATGTTGAAGGCCCTAGATTACCTCATATGTCCTATAATAAAATGTTCTAGCTCAAAACATGGTTTGGTACTAGAAACTATGAAATTGCATGGTGTATATTTCTTTTAGGGATCATGACTCATCAGCTATGCATGTGGAAAAAAATAATGACTCATTTCTATAGAAGGAATTGAGAGCATCCCAATGGGTTAGCTCAAGTCATTGAGAGTTATGATTTGTAAGAAGAAGGTCTCGGGGTCAATTCCTTGGGTATATATGTATTGATATATAAGGGAATAATTTGATGTCCCTATCAAGTTAGCATCCATAATCAAATATGATAGGGTGAGGCCCCTTCGGATGTCCTCCTTAGGTATTCTTCTTGTGGACATAGAAATCCCTCTCCATAGTTGTGAACCACATTGAGAAAAAAGGAATTGCGAGGGACAAAACAATGAATCATTGTTATAGAAGGATTCCTTAGTCAATGAGAGGTATATGATTGATTTGATATATATATATATATATATATATATATATATATATATATATGAACATCTTAATCTAAACCATAATTTAGAGTCAGAAACCAATGAATCACATGCTAACAATTACTTCTAAGAGTCATATATTATATGTAGATCCTAAGACACATAGAACATTCATTTTATAGTCTAAAATTTCATACATAGCATATTAAATTAAATACAAAATATTACAATAAATATACAATGTTAACCTTAAAATACAACTTAATTTGGGGAATGAAATATTAAATAGTTATGAGCATGTTTGCTTAAACATATTAATCTATTACCCATACAACTATTAAGCATATTGTTTGAATGGATTGATGGTTTCAATGACAATAATTATATTAGAAGGAATATACATACAATTTTTCATTTAATTAACACCATTCTTGATGCCACTGCCATGGGTACAATCAAAGCAAGCTTGTCTTTGTAGGAAATACATTCATCAGTCAATTTGACACTTCTTATATGATCGATTTACAATTACTCTTCCCCTCTATTCGATTGAGGGATAACCTCATGCAAGTTAAAGCATTATCAATTCTGTTTTAATAATAAAGAGGGTGGATACCAATTCTTCATTCACACCAACCATGTTTTGTAGGTAAGTTGGTCTTTATGTTGGAGTTTTGAATTGTAATGCAATGCCTATTAAAAGAATGTGTGGGGACATAAATGAATGAACTACCCATTATGTTATGCTTATAGTGTTGATGGTCCACATGGCAAGGTTTTTGTGTTACTTATGCATGTGGATTAGGTTCACAAGACAAAGGCATGTGTTATGTGCATGGTTTAAGTGAATAGGTTAAATGAATGGGTATTGCATGGTCACTTACCTATGTGCATTATGTGAAATATGGTTTTGTAACAATACCTTAAAACCAAAACAACTAAACTCACTATGGAACCTTTTTTTTCATTTTAATGCCATTATACCAAAATCATAATTCCACTATTAACTGCAAAAATAAAATTCGATAAGGATCTTCTATTTCCATTTTTTGAAAGGATTCTACCTTAAATTATAAAATCTTAGCATCCAAATAAATAATTACCCCTTTCCATGTCTTACTGATTTAATTCCCATTTCATTAAATTTGCACATATTCTAGTCCTAGTCACTTTGAAGGAAAGTAAAAAACAACCTTTCTAAACCCCAAAATCAAGGTTTCTAAAGTGCAAAATATGGTTCCCAAAAGTGTACTTTTGCATTTGATATTGCCACTTTTCAAATAGGTTTTTCACTTTACCAATATGTTACATATGATAATGGAACTTTTAGAACATGTTTTTGCACTTTTGAAAGGCTATTTTGACACTTGCAATGCTTAATTTTGCGATTTTGAAAACCGATTTTGGCATTCTCAAGTTCTGATTTTGCGCTATTGAAACCCAAGCTCAACCCTTTACATGTATTGTAATCACAAAGATGAATATACACAAACCTATTGAGTTTATTTGTGACAAACAAAATTCAATCGTATTATTTAACAAACTAGTTCCATATCTTTTACAATTGGAATCACATCGCTCACACCATTTTGGTGCAGCTAGAAAGGACATCGATCTAACAAGAATGTGTCATTTACATCGTGCCAATTATAACTATTTGTTATAATACAACTCACACCCTCGTTACATCTATGCTTTTCTTTCGAGCAATATACAATTACAATATTTCTAGCATTGTAACCATGGTTCAAAAATACCAAACATTTTTTAATGGTTTGAAAAATATACAAGGATTCCAATTAATTTCATAGCCCTTCGTGGCTATCCGAGAATAATAATATTGCATTAATATAACTTTAAATGGTTGCATTTTTAATCCTATAGTTTCTAACAAGGCTAGAAAAACCTCATCCACATTTTTGTTGTTGTGAGGATGTCCATACAACCACTTCAAATATACTAATGCACTTTCAAAGAATTCCCTATATCTTGGATGTCAAAAGAAATTTTAATTTTTCTCTTTTCTCGATATCTAGTGTTCTTGGTAGTGTGATTGTTTTTTGATGTGTTGCATATAACACAACTCTATTGAAATCTAAAAAATCAATTGTTTATTAGTACCTAATATTCTAGAATCTGCATTGACCAAATTCACTTCATTTACAACATCTTTAGATGACAAAAGTCCAACATCAAATTTTGCAAGACATTGTTCCAAAAATGGTATTTCATTTTTTCGTGATTTATATAATATTCCCTTGTAATTAAAGTCATATTCTTCACCGCTACTTTCATTCTCTTTTTTTTTGGCATTTTGGTGACTTTGTTGCAAAATATAAAACCTCCATGCTAAATATTAAAATGTCTTTGTATGGGGGCTGCACAAAAATAGTGCATGCCTTTCATATATTTTGTAATAAATTATTTTTTTCCAAAACAGGTAGAAACAAATCATTATCTCTTACCTGTCAATGACTGGCCAACATTTGAGTGGAGAGTAATAGTGCTAAAGCTACTGTATGTTTTCCCCAAATCCCTTCCTAGTTCATTATTCTCCAATACATAAGAAATACAAGTGAATAAATTCTAAAGTTACAATTACATCAACACTCCCTCTTAACTAGGAAGGTATTCTCTCGACACAATTTATCAGCACAAGTCTTCTTCTCTGTATTATCTGGATCATAACTAAGTTCTCATCATCTTCATCTTAAAGTCATATTCAACTGGATCTGGATCATCACTCGATCTAGATCATCATCACTGGATCTAGATCATCACTCGATCTAGATCATCACTTGATCTAGATCATCACTATTGGATCATCATCACTGGATCTAGATCATCACTGCTGGATCATCATCACTGGATCATCATGGGTGCTATCTCATGATTCTTCTCGTCACAGGAAGTTCTATAGAGCCAACCATTTTTCATGTTGGGTGTAGGCCGAGCCTCCATGTAGGTCTTCTTTAGCGCTTATAGCTTACCCTAAGTCATAACGGCCCGTCCAGCACTTACATCTAACCTTGAATCATCAGAAAGGCATGCCCAACATTCACATCTGACCATGAGAGGAACTTAATCCCCTCACCATGTCAGAATGGCCCAACCCTTATATCTGACCATGGAAGGAACCTCATCCTCTCACCATGTCAGAATGGCCCAACCCTTGCATCTGACCTTGACTCGTCAGAATGGCCTAGCCCTTACATCTGACCTTGACTCATCAGAATGGCCCAACCCTTACATCTGACCTTGACTCGTCACAATGGACCAGCCCTTATATCTGACCTTGACTCATTAGAATGGCCCTGCACTCACATCTAATCATGTGAGAACACATCCCACAGTCATATCAGAATGGCCCCCAGTCCCAAACTGAGCTTTCCTGGTAACTGACTAGGTGCCTCCATTCTCCTAGAGAATGCCATTAGCCCTTATATCTGATCAAGTGGGAACTAATCCATCAATCACATTAGAATGGCCATGCACTCACATATGATCATGTAAGACTACATCTTACAGTCATATCAGAAAGGCCCTTAGTCCCAAATCAAGTATTCGTGATAACTGACCAGGCACCTCCATTCCAAGAATGGTAACAACCCTTATATCTGATCATGTAGGAACCAATCCTACAGTCATATCAGAATGGCTCAACACTCATATCTGACATGGAATTAACTGATCCTCTCACAATGACATAATGGATCAGCCCTTACATCTGACCATGGAAGGAACTTAATCCTCTCACCATGTCAAAATGGCTCACAGACTCATCACTTCCCCTTGGAAGGAACCTCAATCTGGAGAACACCAAGCTTCTCCCTGAAGTACTCAAACTTCACTCTAGCTAATGGCTTCATCAACACATCAGCTATCTATTCATCCGTCACAACATATTGGAGCTTCACTGCTCCCCTCTACACCATATACCTGATATAGTGATACTTGATCTTGATATGCTTCGACTTGTCATGGAACACTAAGTTCTCCTACAACTTCATACAACTCTGGTTGTCGCAATATATACAAGTAGCATCCAACTGGAGATCAAATAAATCAGACAGTAGCTTCCTTAGCCATACTGCCTCACAACTAGCTGAACAAGATGTGACATACTCTGCTTCAGTTGTACTCAGTTCCACACAGGATTGCTTTTTGCTAAACCAAGAGATCACACCTGATCCCATACTAAAGCAACACCCTAAAGTGGGCTTCCTATCGATCGCACTTCCTGCACAATCTGAATCAACATAACCCTCTAGGTTAATCTCCTGATTCACCTCATACTTGAGCCCATAATCAACTGTACCCCTCAGGTACCTCAGAATATGCTTTGCAGCAATCAAGTGAACATGTCTTAGATCTGTTAGGAATTGGCTCAAGGTGTTCACAACAAAGCAAATATATGGTCTCGTGTTCGTCAGGTACATCAAGGACCTAATCATCTGATGATACATCATAGCATCAACCATATTTGATGAAGCATCACTCAATATCATGTTTAATTCCATAGGTGTGGTCATGGCCTTGCAGTCCATCATCCTGAACCTCTTTAGGATCTCTACTGCATACTTTCCTTATCCAAGGAAGATTCCATCTACAATTTGCCACACCTCCATGACTAGAAAATAGTGCATCGACACATAACAGGAGCATCACTTATCTCCTGCCTTCAACCTTGAAGCAAAGGTTGGAATCCACTTTACTCTTAGTAAATCCTAGAGTCATCAGTAATCTATCCATCCTGTCATACCATGTCGAACCTCAGGATCTTCTGTAGTCACTCCCTCTGAAGCATCATACTCCCTCTGTCTTCCGTACTCTATGCACTAAAACATTATGTACTGGAGTGACAAGTAGCTTCCTCTGCTACTAATATTCTATGTATCCATCTAGGATCACTGGGTACCAAGATCCTCTATCTTTGAAAGCGTTCTTCTAGCACCCATATGTGAGCTTTTCATCCTTTATCAACCTTGTAGCAAAGGTTCAAATATTCATCAAGCTCCTCATGTATGTGTTATCCCGTGGGTTTATTCTGAGCTCGTACAAGGCCTTCTTTCATTTGCACACATGATTCTTCCTATCATGTTTCGCAACTCCCACTGGTTGCAAATGTCTCTTCATATTTTATGCCTTCTTTTCGTGAGAAGCCCCGTGCTGCGAATCTTGCCTTGTATCCCATGATGTTTCCATCTACTACATGATGGAACTACGAACTTCCCTTCACATATCGATACTGCATCCTAGATATCATTCTTCTTGAACTGATCTTCCCTTTCTTCTTGGTTACTTCTTCATAGCTTGAAGGTTATACATCAATGATGTCGCTGCATTCATCATATTATTCTTCATCTTGAACTATTGTCACTTGTTCTTTGGAACAAGTCTCATCCTTCTTTTCTTGTAGGCGATTATGTATGCGATCTTTCCTACAAGTCAAATGCATTTGTATGGTTAGAAACATTTCATAAGGAATATTCATAATGGAAAATTCTTATGCATAAATATATGATCATGCAACTATTTTAGCCAATACAACATTCATCCATATCTCACACAAACTTTCTAGATGCCTTCCATCTCTACCAGCACAACATTGAGATTGTCCACTAATCCAATATGTCAGCAAAGAGGTTTCATTCTAGATAAGTAGTAATGGAGAGTTGTATAGCACCATGAGCTACTTACCCATCACATGCATATTAGTAGTATACTGTCATTAATGCAAACATTCTATCATGCATAATACATCAACTGAATATAAACAAATGCATAACAAAACAATATCATGAAATGCCAATTGAATACTTATCTTTATTTGTTTCGTTAGTAGACTCCTTCTTGAGCCTTCAGCTTCATCATCTTCTTCATTCATAATAGCATCATTTCTTATCCAAATTCTAAGATGGATAAGAGGTTCTTCAAGAGTTGAGTCCTTCATATTACTCATCACTTGAGGTATCTTCTTTGGATAGTGAGAACTTGATCTTCAGTTTCTCCCATCTTCTCTTCTCTTATTATTAGTCGAGCTTCTTCTCAGAGTCTGCTTAAAGTAATCACTTCCTTTTGGCACATATTCCTTGAATGAATGAATCCCATGATCCTAGGAGGCCATTCAAGGTGGCTATCACCACTTCTACATTCTCCACTTCTTCTTCTACTATTACAAGTTGTTCTTTGATTTGAGAGACCCTTGTAAAGTATGACTGTATGGTCTCTGCATTCTGGATCTTCACATTCTTCAACTGGTTTCTTAAGGTCATATTATGATTTATGTTCTTCCCTTCAAATATCTTGGTCAAGGAATCAAACATCTTCGGTGTATTTAGGGAAGACACTTGTGGTACAAGTTGATCCATTATTGACTCAACGATGATCTTCTTGGCCTTGACCAAGTTCTTCTGGTGTAAGGATTTTAGCCTTATCTCCCTTTGGAACCATAACCTCTCTACTCATGTAGGTGTCCAATTCATTTTCTTTAGAGAGATCATATACTTCCATGCTTGTAAGTTTTCAAATTCACCAAGCTTATCATCAAGCTGATGTGATATATCACTTTGAAATGAGAACCTTAAATGAAAATAACAAAGGATTAGATCTTACCGATTTAAGGTGTCCATCCTGGTTTTGGAGCTAGCTGATCTAGGGTTTTTCAGAGAAACCCTAATTTTCAAAACTTGGAATCTTTTAGATCTTATTTGACAAAAAGATAGATCTCTTCAAGGTGAGCTATCCAATGTTCTCATTTTCTAAAAACAATGGAGGGAAGCTTCTGGAACAGGAAGCCCTAGTATTCCAATTTCTTCTACAGAAATTCCTGATACCGTTTCCATGGTATATCCAAAATTACTACTCCTCTGTATTTGAAAATTCGTACTGAGGTAGCCTCAATTGTCCCTATTTCAACACCACAGGTTTCATTAGAATTGGTTTCACCAATTGGAACTTATGATCATTTTCCCAAGGTGACATTTTATAGGACTGTACAGAACAACGAAGTTGTACGGACTTCCACATGTCACTATTTCATTGTCTGGATCTGAAAATTAGACCAAAGAAATTACAGTCAGTGTACTTTCTGGAACATCTTTATAAATTTCATTTTGACCTTGGTATCCCAAGATATATCAATTCTCCCCAGGTGTTCTTTTTAGGGATGAATCCTAGAATAGGCTGGAACCCTAACTTGGAGGGATCATATCTCCCATAATATAGCGAATATAAGGCTGAATTTTGGACACAATGTAAATCAATATTTCATCTTCAGCTTTTGAAAGGTTCAGCTCCCGATCCTTCTCCAATCCGGATATATAGTGAATGTACCAAAACTTAGCAGTTTTAGTATTTAGGGTTTTTCTAGCTCGGGGTCAAACTAGGGTTTGACTTTTCCAGAGTTTCACACAACCAAAAATATCGACCCAGGTCTCTAAACTTTGATTTTAATGAGGAGATAAATCCTATGCCAATATCACTCAAAAATTCGTCTTCTTTAAGAAGCCCTAATTTCCTGCACCAAAAAATGAAAATGCTCGGAGTCGAATTTCGCTTCGACAGAAATATGTGCCCTTCAATGGAGAGTCAACCTAGCATACTTTTGCTGATGGATTGTGGAGAGAGACCCAAAAAGTAAGAATCCCTAGATTCTACAGCTACACAATTTCTTCTTCTCAGGTTAGCTCTGATACCATGTTATATTTTTAACATTCAAGCTAGCATTATGATCTTAGGATCTTTAACTGAGAGAATAACATGCACATCAATAAACACAAGAGACAAGAGACACAGAGAATTTTCCTCAGGGAAAACATAAAGGAGAAAACCCTGTAAATTCCTTAGAGATAGAATCAAAACCAAAATCAAAACCCAAAAACATAAAGATGATCTCTCGACAGCAGTAGTCTCTCTCTCTGATCCCAGCAACTTCTCTCTCACTCATGTGCCCGAATGAGTGAGTGTGTGTGTGATAAATAGAGAGGCTCACTCTTTATTTATATTCTTTCATTCACTTGAATCCCACTCCAACATACCGACCTCACTTAAAAATTACTTACTAGAGCCGACATCTCTAGGAGTGTCTAATAACCCTAGTGCCCCACAACTTGTGGGGACTTTGCCTCCTCCGACCAACAAGGAGGGTTATCCTTAACACAATGGTGGGGACTATTTCCTCAACTTAAAATGACTCACCTAGGGTCGACTTCTCTAGGATAGTCTAATAACCCTAGGGCCCCACAACTGCAGGGACTTTAACCCTTGACCAATAGGAGAGTTACCCACAATGAATTGACATGACTTTTTTACATTATAGAAACTCCCGATCGAAACATCGGGGCATGAAATGACTCAATTACATTAGAAAAACTTCCTGGAATAAACATTGGGATACAATACATAAGAAATAAAGTGAATACATTCTGAAGTTACAATCACATCAACAATGCTCTCTCAAAAAGCTCAAAAAATATAAAAAAAGGGCCTAAAAACCCCAAAAAGGGCTTAAACAACCCTCAAAAGAGATAAAAATCACAAAGGGTCCTAAAAACCCTAAAAGAGAGAAAATGACAAGAAAAACTATAAAATAGTGTGGAGGTCTCCATCACAAGATTAACCACTTATTCCTTCACCATATTTTTCTATCATTTGTGAGTATAGTGAGAATCATTTCTCTCACAATACCCACATAATTTGCCAAACATTCCATTGCCCCACCATCTCCCCACATTGTACGTTGTGGCATCCTCCGTACCATCAAGCTTATGGAGAGGTGGTACCATCCAAGCTAGGGCACGATGGCCCAATTTTACAGAAAAGAGAAGGCATATTTATCCCATATTGTTTATTTTATTTTTGTAGTTTGTTTATTTTTTATTATTGCTAATAATTTGTTTGCAACTTTCTTTTTAACCATTTGGACTCTACCCTTCTGTCCCTTTGATGGAAGGGAGGTGCATTAGAACGTAGCCAGGGGTTTTACCCGACTATAGTTTGGAGACCATACCAGGTCGATCCCACTGGATCCCTAGTTTTACAAGTTTTTTGTAGGTTTTCCTTCACAACCGTCCCTGATCAGGCCCTCACGAGGAAGATCTGAGTCCGTACGTCCCCAGTACCCGTCCCTTTTGGCCATTGTCGGCTCTTTTTTTTAAAATATTTTTTGCAGTTTTCGACCGCGGTCACTGATTTTGGGATAATAAGCGTGACCTAGTTGCTAATTTTGGGCCAAAACCCATGACCCAGTCATGAATGCAGCCCTGAAAGGAGTGACTTGCCTCATAGGGCACTGTCGCTGCTGTTTTTTGCCTCAAAAGTGACCCAGTCGCTATTGTGTGGTCTGTCTGTGCGACTCAGTCGCTGCTGTCCAGTATTTAGAAGTGACATGTCTATTTTTTCCTATATGAATGACCCATTCACCATTGGTTGACTGTCACATGTAATCTGCCAATTTTTCATGTTAGTTTCTACAAGTTATATACTGTTTTTCATTATTAAAACATTAGAAATTAACAGTCTTATTTATCCCTTCCTCCTCTACTCAGTCATCACCCTTTGGTGTCTTCTAAGATAAGATAGGGGTTTGAGAAATCTTAGTAATATGAATTTGTTTTTTTCATTGTTATTTTCCATTAAAAAAAGTGACCTTGGAAGCTAGAGGGTGTGGAAACTGTTTGGGGTTTCACGGCGTTCATGTCCTCCCTATTGAGCACCAGGAATTTGAGGAGTGACTCGTGGATCTATGGGTGGAATTATTTCCACTTTTTTGAGAGCCCAACACTCTTTATTGTATTTGAGGGATACAAAAGTGGGGTAGTCACACTATTGATTCACAACAAGTTACAATTAGTTTCCCATCATTAAAGTTTGTATTGCGCTTTGGTTTTGGTTTATTTTTCAACTCTGTTTCGATCCAAGCCCTTTTCTTGATATGTTCAGAGAAACCAATGTTATTTGCTTATTTGCATAATTGAAAAAGTAAAAATCACAATCTCATACACAGAGTGCACACATTCATACCATATAATCCAACAAAACTCGGTTCATGACCGTGAGTGAATTATAAAAGTAAACAATTTACTCAATCAAATATTGCATTTTGAGGACATAAGTATCAACCGCCATAACTGTGGGAATTGATTGGGATTTTACCTAAAAATCATTGTGAGGATTACCATACAAACCCCAAAGTAGCTGGCCAATGAGAGGAATTTCTAAGCAAAATGAGCAACGACCCCTTTCGATTGACTAGAAACACCATTTTGAGGAAAAAGCCAAGCGCTATCTTCTAGCAGTCTTGGTGGCTGAGTGACCACCTGGGAATGAATAGGAATCTGTTTAAATCAGGGTCCAAAATTCATTACTGGTTACTACCATTAAGCCACCATTGATCTACCACACTCTTCCTCACGCCTTAGGATGGACCCCCCTCAGTTTGGGTCTTTAGACCATCACCGCCAAGGCCCTCCTCGACAACCATTCTCATCGTCAGAAGGTCACACGGTCTTTGATTCTAAAGCAAACTCCTACTAGTCCAAACTGAATCTTTTCACTACACTGTCTAGCTCCATGGCTGGCATAAATCCCGATCCTTTCTTTGGATGGGTGGTTGGCAGCAGACCCATGTCTTTGCTTCACATCATTACCAACATCCCTACCAGCGGTCCCAGTATCGCTACACATGTTGTTGTGAGTTATCTAACCATTAGTGGTGGCCTCGTACCTACTCCTATCATTCCCACAGTACCACCTTTTATACCTAGGGGCAACGGCCCTTTCGCGACCATCCAGACTATACTCATTGTGGAAATTCAAACTCAGGTAAGCCTAGTCATGCACAAACACCATACTCCAGAAAAATAAGACACCATCGTCAGTCCCTCCTACACCAACCTTGAGTCTAACCTCCCATTCATGGCTCACCTCAACTTTCTTGATTTGGTTAGGTTAACGAATGACCCAATTATCCACCAACCCCATTGGCCTCCCATGCCAACCAAGGTCCCGTCAGAAATTCCAAAGTTTGAAGGGAAGGAAGGTGAGTGCCCCCAAAACCACATTATGTCATTTCATATATGGTTATTGTCAAACAACATTGTAGACGATTCAATCAGACTCAGGCTGTTCCAGTGCACCCTCACAGGCACTGCAGCCAAATGGTATATTGAGATAAATAAAGGCTCTTACCCTGACTTCAATTCCCTAGCCTTCATGTTTCTACAATACTTCCAAGTCTCTATCAGATATGATGAGGGCATTGATATCTTGTTTTCTTTCCTTCAAAACACCGTGACCCACATAACCGACCACATCCATGAGTGGCGACGACGCCGTAGCTTGTCCAAGATTCATCTTGCTGACAGGATCTTTCTCGATTGGTTCTTGAAAACCTTACTACCACCCATAGCCAAGGACATCGCCTCCGAACATCCCCAATATGAGGAAGAGGCCATATTGAAGGCCCAAAAATTTTATTTTATTTATGCTTAGTCTGGATACCTATACACCATCATACCAGAAGTGCCCCATTACGGCACCTCCCATCGCGATACGTTGACGAAATCCCATGTTGAGGATGGTGTCATCGGTTCTATCTCCCAACACCCACAGTAGTATGTAACACAACCTTTAATTCCACCACACCCAAGAAACACCCATAGTGTTGCACAACCAAACCAAATACCTGATTACTCAAGGATGATGGCTCAATCAAGATCGACAACCTCTTATGTGCATCCTGTGCCACACCAGCATGCCCATGCATTGAATTGGCTGCCGTAGCCATATTCGAGACAAATGACCAGATTCATATCCCCTCTAGCTCTTTCAACCTACTTTGCACCACCCATGAAAGCCCCTCCGGCTCCTGCCCCAACTCCTCCGACCGGCCCCCAATAATTAACAAGGGAAAGGTAAGAAAAACCACGGAAGGAACCAAGGTAATAACCAAATGCAAGGAGGCAACCAATAGCTGAATCCCCCTAAGAACAATGGTGCCAACTTGCCATCTCAAAACCACCAGCAACCTAATCAACCTGGATGAAACAATCTGTTATGGACCAACCACCCCTGTAAGTTATGCAATGTCTATGGTCACTACACCCATGAATGCCCTCATATGGACCATGTCAAGCAGCTTCTCCAGAACAAATCTCAATGCGACACCAATGAGGTATCCCAGGCTCAACCCAACCCAACACCACAAGGTCCTCCACCTATGGTGCTCCAAAACCCACTACCACTCCAAGGATTGGTTGTAACCACACCTTTTCCCCCACTTGTGCCCGCAGCGACCCTGCATACAGAGACAGGTGTCTATCACCTGCTAGTAATGAAAACTAAATAAGTCAACTTGCAGACTAGGAATAATTAGTACAAATCCACTACTGAAACCACTAGCCCATCAGCAGCATCCACATCCAACAAAACCAAGATACCCCTTCACCTAACCACACCCCCATTGATGGGGAAGCCATAGGTTTGCGATTCCTCATGCAACGTATTGCCAACAACGCCACGACTAGAGATGCTTTGAATTATAGCATCATTGATGACTTTCCCTAGTCACCTATGGCCATGTCCACTCTAGAAGTGCTGAAAACATGCCCACCACAACGTAAAGCATTTTTATCACCACTAGGTGCCATGGACCCCTCCGATTCCCGATTGATCACTTTTGATTTGGACAATGGAGAACCAAGAATTCCATCAACCATTTCCTTCTAGATTCTGGTATCAATTCAGAACTTGGTTATACATCGATGTACCATCAATGAAGGGTCATCTATCTATGTCATGTCGACATTTGTATGGAATAAACTTGGGTCCCCTATCCTCTAGCCATCCACCACTGCCCTACGCGCTTATGATTTTCACTCCACAAAATCCCAAGGCATTCTTTCGAATGTCCCGATATCATTAGCCAGTAAAATAGTTTTGATCGACATTGAGGTTGTCAAGGATCAACTTGATTACAACCTCCTTCTCAGATGTACTTACATGTATGCCATGAGAGTCGTGGCATCCACTATCTTTCTCCTTATTATGTTCCCTCACGACAGGAAGATCGTAATGGTAGACCAATTAAATTAACACAACCCGTAGGTGTTATAGCTGATTTTACCACACATGGTAGATCACATATATATGGCCTTCCTTGTCCATATGCAGACTCTTTGGACCCCATGGACTATTTTTGTACCTTTTATGTTTACAAGATCATCATAAAAACACCTGTTATTTGTTGTACGCGACTTTTAATCCCTTTTCCGCGTATGCATGCGGATATTACCCTTAAACCCGCGTACATCGGGATGTGTGCAAAAGGCCAAATATTTTTGGAGTTTTCCTTGATGTGGAACTAAGTCACTTGTCTCTTGGCCTTCCATATGCCTCGAGATTGCTTGGATTTGACCTTCCATTACCCCATTGAAGCACTATATAAGGAACCCTTTGGATACATTAAAGGGGAGAGGAATTAAAGAGTAAGAAAACTATAGTCCATTGTTGCCGTAGCTTGCTTATACTTGAGTCTGCATCCCTTTCTCCTTTGGATCACTTTGTGTTCTTCCCAAGCTTGCCTTTGTTTGTGAGCTTGCTATCGAGAGATGGAGGATTTAGGTGGTGGAGGCCCAGATGGAGGACTAAGTTTCTCCGGTTCGCAGACATGCCGACAGAGGTTGCCACTCATGTAATCTCTGATTTATATTAATAGAAATATCTTTTCCTGTCCAATGATGTGTATTTAAATGAATATTGAATCCATGGATGCTTTTAATTGCTTATACATTATTGATTAAATATGCTAGGGTAGGTCTAACACCATTATATAGCATGCTTGTCTTGTTTTATGTTGTTGAGAGAGAAAATTGCTAACACAAGCGGGATTGGAAAAATCTCAATGAGGATCTACATGAACCATCCAGAATAAGGTATGTTTCGATATATTTTAGTGTTAGATGTTTTATTTCTCTTGCATATTGGGAAGGGATTGATTTCCACAGTTTCTCTGTTTGTTGTGGTACACCCCAAGCCATAGAAATTTTTCTTCGTAATAGAATTGGTGACCATACTGGGGAGGTTCCTAGTCATTTCCTTTGGGAGTTTTTTCGGCATTCAATGGGCTTTAATTGCTCTAATTTATCTATTTTTGAGTTGGGTATGGGGGCATGTTTTCCCAGTAGTGTCTTACAATAGTAAATTTTGTCTCAGCTTGTCTGTTTGCCTTCTTTTTATCTCTTTTTCTTCCTATACACGGGTTTTTCTTTCACAGTCACGTGTACACATGGGTTTTCCTTGAATAGTCGCGTATATACATGGATTTACTGAGAACAGTCACGTATACCCTGATTTATTGGCCTTTTTGGGAAGATTAAGTGTTACTGGGTGAGTTTGGATGATTGTTGAGTCTTATTGGATGCTTCTGGAGTCTGTATACATCCCTGCTTCTGACCAGAGACACCTTGTTAGTTTAAATTTTTGAAAGTGTTCTTGTCATTTCATTTTCTATTTTTTGTTTTGGGATTAGTGCATTAGGTTTCTTTTACCTTGGTGCTTTTCTTGATGGCTTTCTGTTAGTGCTTGCAGAGTCTGAGGGTTGTATAGTTATACTTTTGCTTTTTTTATCTCATTTAATTCAAAAATACAAATTTTTTTCTTTGTGCATCATTATGCATTGTTTGCATTTTTCATTAGCATGGTACTTGCATTAGGTTTTCTTGGAGAATATTAGTTAGATTTTCATATAGGAATGATTGCATATTCATTTGAAGGAAAAATTTTGCACTTCACGTAGTAGCATACCCTGTTCTTCATTTGACACAGTGCATTTGCATTGATTGTTAGGTGTGCATTTTACTTCTTGTTGCGTCATAACATCATTAGTTGCATGACCATTTCCCCTTTGAGTAATAAGCCAATTAAAATCAACGCATAATAAAATGATTACACTCTTTTCTTTTTAGGGTACACCAAAAAGACTAGGTTTTAGGGTCTTGGAATAGTTCATTGTGAGTAAATTCTCCAAGACCACTAAATGAAACATTTATGTGTCTGTCTAGGTGAGAGTGTGAAATTCATTTATATAATTAGTGTTCTCAGGATCCTCCTCTTACAAGGGAGTTAAGCACGAGGTAGTGTGAGCGGTTATGATTGGGATGACCCCTGGTCGTAACTGAGTAGCACCGGAGATATTTACAGGATTGGATTCGTATCTGGGGGATCTTTCAAGAGTTTTGGGCTTTTCTACCTTTCCCATAAGGTCAATCCCACTTGCGACTATTCATTTGAGCATTATTTATATTGAGGTGACCTTAGTTGCCTTACCTAGGTTATCGAGGGGGTACTTTGAAGAGGTTATTCTATATGTGTCTTGTCCAAGTAGGGGTCGGACAACATAGTCACTATATGCGTTGAAGCTGAGGGCCACTATAATTGGTTACAAAACTCCGCTTGTTGTGTATGGGAGTCTCAAGACTCTCCTAGGAAAGACATACCTTCTTTATTCGGGAGCTCACATATTCTACTCTTGTTTGCTTGCGATTTGGATTTACATTTTATAGGTTTATGATCTGTACACACTAGTTTGGTTAGGGTTTGCGTAATTATATTGAGTCTTTTATTTTTTGAGTCATTGTGGATTCAGGTGCAGCACCCCACCGTTCTCACCATTTAGCAGGACTTCCACCTTCCACATCTCCTCCTCCTTTGGGAGAGGAAACTAGACAGTCCGGCGGACTACTTCTCACTTTGATTCGTACACCATGAGAGATCATGAGGATGAGATTCCAGAGATGTCCTCTCCACCTCATGAGGTTGGGGAGGAAGATCCTACTAGCACATATTATCCATCACATGAACAACCATCACGATCTGGTTTTGATCCCTCATTCATAGGTCACCGGTATTGGTTTCCAGGCAACGAGACTCATTATGAACCCACAAGCACTAGTCATGTTTGTTATGGCATTCTTGATATCACAGTACCCAATCCAGCACATCATGTCGAGTCAGAAATTGATCCTAGCACTACTCCTGGTGGCATTCCTATTCCTTTTCATGTGGAGAGATTTGGGAGAACTAGTCACATTACACCTTCCATCCCTATGGTGGAAGCATCCTCACATGTCCGTCCTAGACCTAGTGTTAGTAATCCTATGCGGATACCAGAACCGAGATGAGTGAACATTAGAAACACCACTTACATTCCTTCACATGTCCCTTCATCTTCGAACCCTACTCCTTTGAATGCATTTTTGACATCCCTTCCTCCCCCTAATTCACATTGTCCTTCGAGCCGGAATATTGCTACTAGTCATGTTCATGCTGCGACTGCTTGCATGGTAGTATCTTAGAGTCAAGTACCTTCTGTTGTGTTGAGAGGTCAAATCCCTATTTTTGGGATCATCTCATGTTCCATCTCATGGAGCTCCCCATATCCCTAACTATGGACCTTCTCATGGGACATCCCATGGAGCACCTTATGGAGCTTCTGATGGATAGTCTTATGGACCACAGTATGGACAGAACTATCAACCCTATGGGTACGGGTATCAACAACCTGCTTACTATTCCAATTATGGCTTTGTAGCACTGCATAATCAAGGCACCCCATAGCACAATGCTTCCATGCATCCCTATACAGGTCAAATGGGAGGAGGTTATTATGGCGAAGGCCATGGTATTTATAGAAATCAACCTTACATGAACTAGAACTATCAGGGTGTGTGGCATAGACCGAATCAACCTAGGATCCCTTTCCTCATGACATTAAACTTACCTAACTTGTTGAGACTGATGAATGATCTAGTATCTCATGATCTGGCCTAGCCGACAGTCCCTAACAAGCTTCCTTTGGACATTCCCAAGTTTGAGGGTAAGGTTGGAGGATATCCTAGTGAGCATGTCACCACTTTTCACCTTTGGTGCTCTTCCAATTCCTTACACAACGATTCAATTTGTTTGAGGCTATTTCAATGCACCCTCATGGGGCCTGTGGTGAAATGGTATATAGAGTTACTGAGGGGGGGCATACGCTTTATTTGATGACCTTGCCGTGACTTTCTTCAACCACTTCTAGCTACTCATATGTTACGACGTTGGTACCAAACTCTTGTCAACCTTTTGGCAAGATAAAACCACACATATTTCGGATCACATTCAAGAGTGGTGTAGATGGAGGTGGTTGATTAAAGCATTTATACCACCGGAATTTATCCTTGAATGGTTCGTCAAATCGTTGTTAACTTACATCATAAAGGATGTTTCTACATTCGAAGTTCAAAATGAGGAACAAGCAATATTTAGGGCACAAGAGTTGGATTTGATCTACGGTCAATCTAAAATTTTGTATGAGATTATACCTAACAGTCCGTGATCCAGTTTCGATCCCAAGGTCAAGCCTGAACCACATGCCGATGGCATTGTGGGCTCTACAAGTACCAAACCTATGGATTTAGTTGTGAAACAAGTGAGCCAATTGTCAATTAACCAATCCATGTTGGAACAAGCCATGACTTCATCTCAACCTAACCAATCAACGAGTGTACTTTCCATGCAATCGTTGGACCCAAAGGGAAACCAATAGCCTAGAACGAATAAGAAAAAAAATAAAAATAACCCTAAGGGTGGGAATAAGAACGAAAATGCTAATAATAATGACAAGAACACTCATAATGCTGGGGGGTACAAGAATACTAAACATAAGGTGAAGTTTCCTTGTAATTTGCGTAACGAAAACCACCTCACTTACTTGTGTCCTCATATGGAAGATGCCTCGAGGTTCATAGCACAGTTCCCAGCTGTGTTAATGAATCCTGTACCCAACAATCAAAATATGAACTTGAGGACCATTGATCCTAATTGTGCATCTGATGGAAATAAAAATCCACCAGAATATAATATTGGTCATGGATGCATCAACATGATGAGTGCTGCTAAGGTTGTGACTCGTACAAAATATTATGGTTCATCACAATTGGACCTTAGGAAAGAACACTCTCCACTCGAGAACCTTTTTCTTATCGAAAAACATACGGATAAACTTGAAGCTCCGCCTCACATTCCTAATGGAGTCTTAAAGTGTTCAGGGCACAATCCTAATTCCCAAGCTGCCCAGAACTATTCAGTTGTCAAGGATTTGGGCCAAAATTCTTGTGTGATGTTCGCGCTTGAAGTGCTTCAGACTTGTCCTCCGCAGAGGAAGGATTTGTTGTTCGTTATTGGGGTTAGTGATGATAGCTCTTCTTCCATTATCAAATTTGAAACCATGGGAGTACAGCCTTGCTTGCCTTACTACATGTCTCTTTTGATTCATGTATAGTGTCGTAATAAGACCATCAAACGCACTGTCATTGATGAAGGTGCTGCTATTTCTGTGATGTCTTTGTCATATTGGAAGGGATTAGGTTCTTTTGAGTTGTCTCAATCCGCTACCATGTTGAAAACTTTTGATGGTAGATCATTTTGGCCGCACGAAATTATTCCTTATCTAAAAGTCCAATTGGGAGGGAAGACCGTTGCAATCAAGGTCAAGGTGGTTGATGCGCCCCTTAACTACAATCTTTTACTGGGTTAGAATTGGATGTATAGTATGCAAGCCGTAGCTTCCTCCCTCTTTCAAGAGATATGCTTTCCATTTAATGGGAATATTTTTATGATTGATCAGATGTCAATCCAAATTCCGTGTGTCAATGCATAGTCGGGAGCTTCTATCCTAATTATCGATCACTCTCAGCCAACAATTGGGAGTGTGGGCATGGGTATGTATCCTTCTCTTATGGGAACCTTTAGTTGTCCTACGCCCATGCTTATGATTGGGTCTAGTTTTGGTGGGGATTCGTCCTCATGGAATACGGTGTATTTTCACACTACCCATATGGAGGACCCTTGGATCCTTCCTTCATCGAGTTCTTCAGTTGGACCTATCAAAATGGATGTGCCGTTGCCTGCAACTATGATAACATATGAAGTGAATCTTGATCAAGTTGCAGAGCCTAGTCCTTCCTCTTCGTGGATGGAGGAGGAGGACCCATACATGCTTCCTGCATGGGAAATTGAGTCATCTCATGCACATGATTTCCTTGATGACATTTTTTCGTCAGATGAAGACATTATTGAGGCCATGTCTGGGGTTGAGCCACCTTGGGAAGAGTTGCATCATCAATCATATTTTCAACCTGAGCTCGACCGTGTGGAGCGTGATGAATTTAGGGAGATTCATAGTGAAAATATTTGTAGGCCTGTGGTTCCATTTAGCTCTCCTGGTCAGATGGCTAATGGGAACATGGCAAATTTATCACCAACTATTCCTATCAACATTTCTTGTGATCCTGGCAAGGTTAAGAATGTCTACAATGGGGCAGATTGTTCCCCTGATGAGATCAAGGACTATACCATGCCATTTAAAGAGTTTCATGACATATTTGTGTGGTCATATGATGAGATGCCAGGTATCGACCCTTGTATTGTTGAAAATGAGATCAAAACCTATCTGGAGGCAAAGACAGTTGAACAATGTTTGTGTGATGTGAATCCTAGAAAAGCACCTACCATTAAGGCTGAGATAGAAAAACTTTTTAAAGTTGGTTTTATCTATCTCGTTCCCTTGACAGAGTGGGCTTCAAATTTCATTCTGATAGATAAGAAGTAGGGATCAATCCGTATACGTACTGATTTTCGTGACTTAAATTGTGCATCTCCTAAGGATAATTTCCCCACACCATTTATTGGTCAGATTTTGGATGAGTGTGCTGGGAGTGAGTTATTTTCCTTTAGGGATGGTTTTTCTGTATATAATTAGATTAAGCTCGAGGATCAACATAAGACCGCATTTATTTGTCCTTGGGGTACTTTTTCATATCAAAAGATGCCTTTCGGCCTTAAAAACGCTAGAGCTACATTTCAACGGGCTATGACCTTAATTTTTCACGATCTCAAAATGATTATCGAAGTGTATTTGGATGATCTCGCCACTCACTCTCATTTGAGGGTGTGTCATCCATATCATTTGAGATTAGTATTCAAAAGTTTCCATCATTAACAGGTTCGTTTAAATCCTCATAAGTGCATATTTTGCATGACTGTTGGTCGCTTGCTAGGATTCATTGTGTCCAAGGAGGGTATAAGAGTCGATCCCTTAAAGGTTGAGGAAATACTTCAATTGTCTCCCCCACGTAATATTAGACATCTTCAGTGTTTGCAAGGCATGGAAAACTTCTTGTGGAGATTTGTGGTTAATTTTTCCAATTTGACTAAAGGATTTATGCGTCTTTTGAAGGACACTCCTTTTTACTGGGATGAGCGAGTGTTAGCTGGAATATTTCATGTCATGTGGACAACAAGGTGTTCCATTGGTCTGAATGGTTCAGATCTAGAAAAAATAGAGGACAGAGGTTGAAGACTCTCCCTAGATGCCATATATACCTGGAATGTGATGCTTCGATCGTTACCCTGTGTACCTGCAATAAAGCTTCAACACACAAACATATCAAAACTTCCAGAATATAATCTACTAATCTATGTTAGGGACTAAGGAATCTAACAACATACATGTGAAATCAAACAACAATAATATATGTGGGATNAATATGAAGAAGTTTACAACCAAGCCTTAGTGTTGACATGCATCTCCATGAAACCAAGCATTCTCATCCCCAAAATCTCCGACTCTAGCTCTCTATGCTCTTCAATGGCTTGGGCCAAGTAATCAATCCAACAACATAACAATACTTCAATGGTTCTCCCCCTCAACCATGGATATGAGCTTGTATTTATAAGGATTAATGGATACGGATGGTTGAGAGATTAGTGGGTGAGATGGCCTCTAAGATCCTAGGATGAGGGATCTTGAGCTTAACTGACCCACAATGATAGGGATAAGGGAAGACACAAGGCTCATCATCTATAAGCCTCGAGAAACTTCTCTTTTTCCCTTTTTACCAAGGGTACCGTGTTTCTCCTTCAAGGACAGAGCAGTTCTGGTAAGAAACGCTTATGGACTAAGGGCCATAGGCAATGGCACTGCTTGTGGACAACAAGGGATAGGCAGTGCAAACAAGGTACCACTCCTGGAAAACATGGAAAGTGTGGTGCTGGGAATTTTCAAGATTGACAATTAGCATGGGTTTCCACTCCAATTGCTGGGATTCAAGGAAAGTAGGTATGTCAAAGGTCTTATCACATGATGGTGATAGGATTTTGGTATAACAGGATGCCCCCCAAAGAATGAGTCTTAGAGGGATATGATAAATGAGATCTTTGAGAGAACAAGTTGTCGCTACGAGGTGAAAATGTCAGCTCGATTGGATCATGTCGTCAAGTAGGCATCTGTAGTACATCAATATGTTGACTCATAGACACAAGTAACCAAACTCATGGCTTTATACCAATACAAGGCAGATCCATGAGAGGAATAAACAAACATGGCTGCTAGAATATATCATAGATCCATGTGATAAAGGACTCAAACATGGACATAGCTACCAGACATACAATGTAGCTCTATGTCATACAGATGCAAATTTGAGCATAACCATGACCATACAAATGTGGATCCATGCTAGATATACAAAAATCCATCGCAACCTGGGGAAAAGCAGTGAGGGATTTAAACAAATACCTAGGGTCTTCGTCTCGTATTCCACAAAGTACGATTCTATCCATGTGATTACAATGATCCGAATTCGAACATGGTAGAAACCACTTGATTACTGGCCAATAATGTGAACCGTTAACAAGTGTGAGGGAGATCATCATTAATGTCAATGATTCCTAAGGTACTCTAGTACAATCTACTGAGTGTGAATAGATTTCCTGATGTCGAACACCCAGTCGATTCTATCGATCAAAGGTCAATGATGTGAACCTATGTCGAGAGCGAGAGAATTTGTCATTAAGGCATATAGATATTAAGGTTCTAAATATTGTTTCTAAGACTATTTCCTATATGATGAGCTGATGTCAACATGAATAGTCTCATCAAAGGAGGGCCATGATGAGTCCAACATCAACGACATGAAACTCGAAACATAGTTCTCGAATGATGTGAATGTAGTAACCATATGATTGACTCAAAGACTTTGTAGATTGCAGAGGTAAAACTTCTTCAAATCCCCTTTGAACATTGGGTGGCATGACAAAAAGACTTGGTAGCATGACTAAATGGGATAGACACACAATGCGACAGTGGACAATGCATTCTTTTGAAAGACTCAAAGGAGTGACATGACTCATGAAAGTGGATCGCCATGGAGATCAGCTGAATACCCAATTTATTGACATGATGTGCAAACAAGTTCCATGTTCAAAGGTAATGACAAACAACTAACATTATTCACAAGATGATTGCCTTCCCATTTCCCCCATCATGATCGATGAGTGCCTCTTTTCGGTTTTATGAGTTCAAAGAGGAAAACAAACAGTTGATATAGCTTGTCAAAAGACAAGTCCAGACTCATATATTTTATGAACATGAGAGAGGAGGGGTTCGTTCCCAAAAAATGGGTCTCTCCATGTTTAATTTAACGAGTCCACTGAAAGAAAACTCGGTATCGTTCATGTTTAGAGAGTCCGAATGAACACAGAAGAAGACTCCAAAGGGTTCCTTTTTCATATGATTTAGTCTCCAAGGCCTGAAAAAGTGTAAAATCATACCTTAGAGAACTCTTCCAGTCATGATTGGCTGGAGTGTTCCTTTTTGGTAAATAGTCCTATCTGAACCGAAAAATAGATAACCTACCGTCGGACATACGACTCTTCAAATACTTTAACGAGCATGAAGAAGACAAGATCACTTGATGATCTTTTCATATTTAGGGAGACTGAAAAGAGTTTAAAGAGAACTCCATGAGGTTTCTGTACACAATGTCATATTTTGCGAGCCTGGAAAGAATCGGAAATGGAATCGACGACTTTTTCATTTTTAAGGAGCCTGAAAAAGAGGTGAAAAGGGGACTCCATGACGCTTCTTTACACAATGTTGATTTTTACGAGCCTGGAAAGAAACTTGAAATGGACTAAGACCTTTGATACTAGATTTCAATGAGCATGACAAAGTGTTGTAATAAACACTCATTAACCTTTTCTGTTTTATGAAAGTGTGAAAAAGACATAAACAAACTTTCCAAAGCTTCTTACTATAGTTTTGATATAATATCATATTTTAGTCAAAGTTTATCTATCGTAATCCCTTAATGCTAGTTATAAATGCATTTAACACTTGTTTTAGAGTCGCTTGCAGCATAAGAGATCCCTAACACAGATTAGTAGATTATATTCTAGCAGTTTCGATATGTTTGCGTGTTGAAGCTTTATTGTAGGTACACAGGGTAACGATCAAATCATCACATTCCAGGTATCTACGATGTCTAGGGAGAGTATTCAACCTCTATCTTCTATTTGTTCTGGATCTAAACCATTCAGAATAGTGGAACACCTTGCTTTCTGCAGGAGGTGAAATATTCTAGCTAACAAATATGGCGACTCTACTGGGGACTACGGAATCTAACAACATACATGTGAAATCAAACAATAACAATATATGTGGGACAGAAATCAACTTGCATTAAATAAATATGAAGAATTTTACAACCAAGCCTTACTGTTGACATGCATCTCCATGAAACCAAGCATTCTCATCCCCAAAAGCTCTGACTCTAGCTCTCTATGCCCTTCAATGGCTTGGGCCAAGTAATCAATCCAACAACATAACAATACTTCAATAGTTCTCCCCCTAAACCATGGATATGAGCTTGTATTTATAAGGCTTAATGGATAGGGATGGTTGAGAGATTAGTGGGTGAGGTGGCCTCTAAGATCCTAGGATGAGGGATCTCGGGCTCAACTGACCCACAATCATATGGATAAGGGAAGAAATGAGGCTCATCATCTAGAAGCCTTGAGAAACTTCTCTTTTTCCCTTTTTACCTAGGGTATTGCGTTTCTCCTTCAATGACAGAGCGGTTCTAGTAAGAAACGCTTATGGACTATGTTATACCAAAATCCTGTCACCATCATGTGATAAGACATTTGAAATACCTACTTACCCTGAATCCCAGCTTTTGGAGTGGAAACTAAATGGTTTTTCATCAATCTTTCATACAAATTCCCAGCACCATGCATGCCCCTTTATCCAGGAGCGGTACCCTTGTTCGCACTGCCCATCAACTGTTGCCCATAAGCGGTGCCACTGCTTATTGTCCTTGGTCCATAAGTAGTTATTACAAGAAACAATATATCTTAGAAGGTGAAACGCAGTACCCTGGGTAAAAAGGGAAAAATAGAAGTTTCTTAAGGCTTCTAGATGATAAGCCTCGTGTCCTATCTTATCCCTAGTGCTATGGGTTGGTTGAGCTCGAGATCCCTCATCCTAGGATCTTAGGGGCCACCTCACCCACTAATTTCTCAACCATATCTATCCATTAAATCCCTATAAATAAGAGCTCATAGCCATGGTTGAGGGGAGAACACTTGAGGTATTGTTATGCTGTTGGATTGACCATTGGCCCAAGATCATTTGGAGAGAGCATAGAGAGCTAGAGTCGGAGATTTTGGGGATGAGAAGGTTTGGTTTCATGGAGATGCATGTCAACACTAAGGCTTGGTTGTAAACTTTTTCATATTATTTAATGCAAGTTGATTTATTTCCCACATATGTTGTTGTTGTTGTGATTTCGCATATATGTTGCTAGATTCCTTAGTCACTAGCATAGATTAGTAGATCATATTCTGGTTGCTTTGATCTATTTTGTGTTGAGCTTGATTGCAGGTACACAAGTGGACTATATAAGCCTTGTATTCCAGATATCTATAGCGTCTACGGAGAGTCTTCAACCTCTGTCATCTATTTGTTTTGGATCTAAACCATTCAGATTGGTGGAACACCTTATTGTCCATAGGAGGTGAAATATTCCAGCTAACAAATATGGTGACTCCACTGGGGAATTAATGTATCAGTTGTTCTGATCTTCCTCAGTCTGCAACTCTTGTCCGAATCCAGGCTCCATTTTCTTCAACTCTTTTCAGTCAGATCTACTTTCTGACTTGCATTATTTGAGTTTGAAATTTCTAGATTTGTTCAGATCTGAGTCATTTCAGTCTTTTATGCTCTGTTTCCATACTCAATTCAATAGTATTTGCCTTGATCTAGTATTTTCTGACTTGATCCATCGTTCTTTTTTGTTTTAGACATCTATAGGGAAACGTGCCTATGCTGTGTACGAGAAATAGTGCCACCGCCTGAACAAAGTGGACAGTAATCAGTGCCACCGCCTGTAACCCATTTGCAAGGAGCGATGCTATATTTGAAATTCCTTGTCAACACCTATGAAGCGTGGTGCTAGGTAGGCATTATTCCAAAACATTTTTTCCTCATTTTTCTTTGAAAAAATTTGGATTTGGATTGCTTTCAGTTTTGTTATCAGGCTTGTGTTACTGAATCTGATGTGTGTGGCTTACTGATTTGATGGTTTAAGATTGATTTGAGTGGAATTTCAAAAGTTTGTTTAAATCTTTTTGATTATTCATCCGCTTCTATGCTTGTTGGTTGTGCTTTAAGAAGGATTTCTTGTTTTCTGAAAAGTTTAGGGTGCTCATTGAAATCTCTTTTCATTGCATATACTGAAATAAGAACACTAGATTAGCTTCTAGGTTTCATTTCTTACTTGCATAATAAACTTCTTTTTCCTTCCTTCAAAAAAGAAAAGTTTTGACTGAGACTAGGACAACATCATTGAGCGTTGGATTTGGTTTTTCTGATTGGCTTTCCAAGCTTTCAGAACCTTTATGATCTTTCATCTCTCATGCATTTAGGACTATCTCGATCAAAATATAAAAAAAATGGTAGTTTTAAGTTATATTTTCTTATGTTGTTGAGAAAATTGAAAAGTTAGAGTGCATTAGCATATAGGTGTGCTTTGTGTTGTTCTTTTAAAAAAAGAGATTCCCACCCTTCTCATTTTCTTTCGAAAAGAAGAAATCGGTTTGGAAAAATGTTTGCCTTTCTTTGATTTGATGTTCATGACTATTGATTGGAATGATTTTTGGTTTTGAAATAAAAAGAAAACACTCTCTTCCCTCCCGTAAGTAGGAATACTGAACGGTAAAGTGAACATCTGCACAAGCATATTGCATGGTTTTACTTTTCTGTCAAAACATCATGCATTCACCTAACTGTACAAGTTAAAATTAACGGTAGTTGTAGGTTAAAATTTATGTAGTAACTTGAGTGATAGGTTAGAGACGTGTTCGGGCATCGTAAAATGTAGGAGCTATCATTATTTGTCAGCATTACATTCTGAGACTTGCACGGTTCTTCCACGTACCATCAGTATATCAAACAGCCTTTCACGTACCCTTGAGGTATATAGAAAGGTACTTCACGTACTCGATTGTATATCGAAAGGCCCCTTGTGTACGGTTATGCATTAGACAACACTACTACCGATTCGAGCTCCCATATATCTTGAGTATATCGGGAGACCCCACTAGGGTACCTTATCTATCTGAGAAAAGCCCTTTGGCCATCTTGTTTGGAGCCATACACTGAAAAAAACATTTGGGGATATTACTACGCACTTACCCTCGAGGTATATCACGAGTGGCACCTTCTTGACAATCCTAGTGAGAGACCTGACTTTTGAACTCCTCCTATCATTTTAAGTCTACTTGTTTTGACCTATAGTTTGTGTAGGGAAGTCTTTTTGTGTGTTTTTTCTAGATTTTCAGACCCTAGGTTAGATAGGAACTATACAAACTGGCTGAATTAAGACAGTCCAGGAGTGTACGGGGCTTTCCACCCGATTTTATTCTTGTTTTAGGAGAAAATCCAATGGAAGCTATCAACCAAGGAGCTGCTACCACCTCCCAAGTGGGAGATAATGTGGTGGTGGAAAGTGGAGTACCATATTCTTCACACTTGCCTCCCTTGGTCCAACAACCTTCTCGGGGAAATTCATCATTCCATTCTCCCTTAGAAGGTCATGTTGATGATACAACTCGTCCAGACTTTGGTCCCAATGCTCCTTTCTGGGAGACACCTATAGGACAGGCCATTGCCTCATTTGGCACCTGTGTAAGTTCTCCTAATGATGAAGAAGAATGTAGGGAATACTGTGCTGCTATTATCCATGCACAGTAGGTACAAAAGTAGATTGATGACCTATTAGGCTCTACACCAGTACGTTCCACATCTCTCCCTGTGGGATATCATTCACTGGCTGATTCTATGAGACCCATTGAACCAATTATAGATATTCCATTAACAAAACACAACCCAGGTCAATTTACCACCCCTCTCACCTCCCATTTTATGTCTGTTCCAAATATTTCTAGGTCTTCTGCATCTGGGGCCCAACCTTCAATTCCTATTTCGTTAGTACCTTCTAATGTCGGGGGGAAACCCCCAGTATGACCTATGTTATCTGATGCCAAAATTTTACCTAGTCAAGGTCAGACCTCTAACATAGAATCATCTATAGTTTTTGTCCCTCCCAACCATACTAATGTGGTAAATACTCCATCTAGTTCAGGTCAGCCCTTGGGGGCACAACCTGTAATCATTCAATATTATGGAGGTTATGGTTATCAAATACCTATAGGTAATCACACATCTAATCCTACAGGAATGCCTTATATTGGAATTCCATACCCTAGTAACACTTTTATGCCATGGGGACAACCCAACTGGTCTTACATGCCAGCTATGGGAGGGATACCTATACATACTGCGGGAGGTGCGGGAGGACCGCCTTCTGGAGGTCCTCCCCCTGGGGGACCTAATGGTCCTGGAGGATCTGGAAACTTTCCTCCTTATGGTATTGGTGTTCCTAGTGGTCTTAGGGGACTTGGTGGCTTTCCTCCTTTTTGATCTAGAGGGTTTGGTGGCCCTCCACCTAGTGGTTCTGGTGGATTTGGAGGTTTACCATCTCCTGGAGGCTCTGGAGGGTCTGGTGGTCCACCTCCTGGTAGTCCTGATGGTCTTGGTGGTCCTGATGGCCCTGGAAGTCCTCCTCCTGGAGGCCCTGGTGGTCCTAGTGATCCTAATTCTATAAATTAACCCCCCGTGGGTAGATCTTCCGGTGGTTCTTCCTCACAACAACCTGTTTATCAGTCTACCTATGGTCCTACTGGTATTTATATGCCATATCAATATTACCAGTATGTGCAACCCAACTGACAGTTACCTTTCCTAGCAATTTTGGACTTTCCTGATCTGTCCAAGTTGATTATTGATCCCATTCAACACAATCCCTCATGGACTCCCATTCCTGTAAAGTTACCATTGGATATTCTGAAATTCGATGGGAAGCAGGGACACGATCTAAAGAACCATGTTATGAATTTTCATTTATGGTGTTCTTCGAACTTCCTCTTGTATGATTCCGTCTTGTTACTACTCTTTCTGCGAACTTTGACCAGTACAGCCGTAGAGTGGTACATTGAACTCCCACAACATTCGTTTGTGGATTTTGGCTCGTTGGAAACTGTGTTCCTTACACACTTTTAGCTCCCTATTCATTATGAAATGGGCACTGATATTTTAACTTCTCTATGACACAACACCTCCACCCACATTTTCGATCATATTCATGAATGGAGAAGGCGTAGAAGGCTTATTAAGGCCCCTATTCTGGATCATTTGCTAGCTGATTGGTTCACTAAGTCCTTGTTTCCTCCTATTTCCTGAGATGTGGCTATGGGCGGTGCCATTAACGAAGAGCAGGCTATTAGTCGGGCTTAGTACCTAGACTTGGTCTATTCCCAGTCTGGAACTCTTCATGACCTAATTCTTCAAGCTCCTCACCCCAGCACTGACCCTTCCAAGCCACAAATGGAAGTACCTGTTGATGGGATTGTTGGTTCAATCCAGTCCCTGTCTGTAGCGAAACCTGCCAAGCAAACCCAAATTGATACTCCTTTGACTCCCAAGGTTTCCATCGAGGTAAATTCCATTCAAAGTACTCAAACCTCAGGTAATAAAAAGAAAGGTAAAAATAGAAATAAAAAACCTGGAAACCAATAGGAGACTCCACGACCAACCAATAATGACAACGACAAAGGGAAAAGGAAGGCTAAATATCCCTGTCTGTTATGCGATGGTGACCATTTTTCAAAGGAGTGTCCCCGTCAAGATGAAATATCCTAGTTTCTGAAGTCTAATCCCACACCTGTAGTACTACAGATCCTTTTCCCTCTCAACAACAACTGGTAGACCACATGTCTAACCAAGGTAACTCTAGTTTATTGGAGGAAATTTGTATGATGTCTTCAGATACCATCCATCTGTAAAATCGAAGTCAGAATTATGATAAAACCACAAATAAGAAAGAAGATCAATCTTCTTTAGGGAAATCTCCCTCTACTAGTTCTCTGGAATCCTCGTCTACTGTCCCTTTAACTGTCGAGAAGCCTACTCTCGACATGATTTTGCACCCACCTAAGAGTACTCTTCGGAAGGCTATCTTTAATCCCAATGCTCGAGCTGCTCAATTCTATATTGTTCTTGAATATATCGCTCAGGAACCTTATGCCATGTCTACCCTAGAAGTACTCCAAAGTTTCCCCACACAGCGCAAGAACTTGTTGACCACTTTAGGAGCTTTAGACCTGGATAACACTAACTTGATTCATTTCAATGTTGAGAATTATAAACCTAGATTACTGCATAAGATTTATTTTCATATCATTACGAAAGTAGTGGGAAAGAAAGTATTTTGAATGGTACTAGATGAAGGAGCTTTGACCTCGGTGTTGTCTCTGACTTGTTGGAAAGCTCTTGGCTCTCCCGAGCTTGTTACATCACCTACGACCCTTAAATCCTTTGATGGATGGGGTTTCCAACCCCATGGTCTAATATCAGCCCTCGCGGTCGAGCTGGGGGGAAAAACCATTTCCATCCAAGTAGAAGTGGTAGATGCCCCTTTAGATTACAACCTCCTTCTAGGAAGGAATTGGTTCTATGCCATGACTACTGTTGCTTCAACAGTATTTCGAACGGTCCAATTCCCACATCTAGGAAGAATTGTTACGATTGATCAGCTTGATTTCTGTATGCCAGATGTTACTACCTCCACGGCTAATAAAATCCCCATGTTAGGTCAGTCCCCTCCTCCTTACCAGTTGATTGGGGTAGGCATTGATAAGGATGCATCCCTTATGGGGATTTTCCCATCTACTCCTCCTAGCACGGACTCCGCGATAATACATATGATTACCTAATTTGATTATGAGCCTAAGGGAAAAAAATGTTGTTGATTCCACCTCGTTGAGTCCTCATGAAGCTATGTATGACACCATTCAAACCTTTTCCAATGATCACACTGATGACCTTCATCTAGTGGCTTCAGATCCTTACCATTTACTGTACTAGTTAGAACCTTCTCTTCCGGTTCTAGAATATCTCTCTGAGACTTTTCCCTCCAATGAGTCCATTATAGAGATCATGAGCATGGATGAGCCCATTTGGGATGATCACCACCATAGATCAATGTTCCTCCCCAACACCAGTTTGGGTAGCCATGATTTTGCATCCTTTTTTCCTATTGATATTGTCAACGTTCCGTAAAGTCCTATATTGTTGCAAGATACAGATTCTGAAGGAAACCTTTGCAACATTACTCAGATGAACCCAATTGACATATCAACCAAGCTTGATGTTATCGAGCATGTTAATGTTGGGCAGAACTGCTCCGTAGATGAATATGAAGAATATAAGGCATTTTTCAAGGAATTCCGTGATATTTTTTCCTGGTCCTATGAAGAGATGTTGGGGATTGACCCTTCCATTGTGGTCCATGAGATTAAAACTTATCCCATGGCTAAACCTATCAAGAAGAAACTTAGGCAAGTCTATCCTCGGAAGGCTGCAACTATTAAAGCTGAGATTGAGAAACTTCTGAAAGCTAGTTTTATTTATTTTGTACCTCTGATGGAATGGGTATCGAACGTTATCCCTGTCAATAAAAAGCAGGGCACCATTAGAGTCTGCATTGACTTTAGGGATGTGAATAAATCTTGTCCCAAGGAAAAATTTCCTACCCTGCATATCGATCAGATTATCGACAACTATGCTGGAAGTGTCATCTTTTCATTCATGGATGGCTTCTCTGGCTACAATCAGATTGAGATATTTCCCTTCGATCAGCATAATATGGCATTCATTTTCCCATAGGGAACCTTTGCGTATAAGAAGTTACCTTTCAGCTTGAAAAATGATGGAGCCACATTCCAGTGTGCGATGTCCTATGTGTTTCACGACATTAAACATGTTGTTGAACTGTATCTTGACGACCTCCCTGCTCATTCACAGTGACGGGAGGACCACCCTAGTCATCTTAGAGACATATTCCTAAGATGTCGTCATTATAATATACGACTCAATATGCATAAATGTGTTTTTTGCGTTGAGACGGGCCGTCTGCTTGGATTTGTGGTATCCAAAGGTGGCATCCGGATCAATCCTTTGAATATTACCGCTATCATTAATCTACCAGCCCCAACCAACCTCCTTGAACTCCAAAGTTTGCAAGGGAAGGAAAAATTTATCCGCCGTTTTGTGTGCAATTTCATAGAGAAAACACACAATTATATGCATCTCCTCAAGAAGAACACTCCATTTTTCTGGGATGACTAGGCCCAACACACCTTTGATAATATTAAGCATGCTCTAACTCATTCACCTATGATACAACCCCTAGATTATTCAAATGACTTTCTATTGTATATTGCTCCCTCTGCTACTACCATTGCCATGGTTTTAGTGCAGGACAATATCCACGGTCAGGGCATGTGATTTATTACGCCAGTAAGAATCTTATTGATTCTGAAACCTATTATTCACATGTGGAGAAGTTAGCATTGGCCACGGTCATTGCTGTGCAAAATTTTCGTCACTACATTCTGCTCTGTACTACCATGGTATTGGAAGACCAGAACCCGATGTATTACATTCTGACTCGTCAGGTACTCAGGGACAAATACTCCCGTTGGATTGTCATCCTTCAAGAGTTCGATCTGGAGTTTTCCAAGGCCACATCAAAGAAATCCTTGGTTTTTGCAGAGCTTATGTGTGATCTTCCCTGTGCTACAATGGAATCTGAGCCCAGTGATTCATTTCCAGATGAATTCCTATCCTGATTAGCACTACTGATCCTTGGTATAGAGATTTGTTGATTTATCTCCAGAACCAACATTTTTAGCCGCATTTATCTCATGATGATCACCGCTGTATCCATCACCACGTGAGGTACTATCTTATCTTGAATGATACCTTGTATAGACATGGGATTGACTCCATTCTCTGGCGATGCCTCACCCATGAGGAGGCTAAACACATGTTGAATGATTGCCACTCTGAAGCATGTGGTGGTCATTTTGTTTGGGATGGCTATAGCCCAGAAAATCCTTTGTGCTGGCTATTTCTAGCCTTCTATCTTCAAAGACTATAATGAGGCTATTAAGAAATGCCCACCTTGTCAACATTTTTATCCTAAAACTTGCACCCATCCTGCTCCGCTTCACCTTGTCATTGCCGTTAGCCCATTCTCCAAATGGGGGATTGACTTCATCCATTGTAATCCTACCTCAACCAGGGGGCATGGTTAAATCATCGTAGCCGTGGATTATTTCACAAAATGGGCTGAGGCCATGCCTACATATGCAGAAGATGGTAATACTACTGCTCTCTTCTTATTCAATCATATCATAGCTAGATTTGGAGTTCCGCAGTCCATCGTCACTAATCACGGATCTCATTTCCGTAATCAAATGATGGAGGAATTGAGTGCCAAGCTAGGTTTTCGCCATGAAAACTCTACACTATATTATCCACAAGCTAATGGTCAGGTAGAGGCCATTAACAAAGTTTTGAAAAATATGCTTCATCGGATGGTTGGAGATCATAAATCCAATTGGCACCTCGTTCTTTTTTTTGCTCTTTGGGCTTATCGAACTTCCATGAAAACAACTACTGGTTTCATGCCATTCCATCTTGTCTATGGACTTGAAGCTGTCTTGTTGATCCAATTTCAGATTCCATCTTTACAACTTGCCGTCGAACTTTTCCCAGACACTTCTGCAGAGGAAGAGAGATTTCTGTATTTGAATAACCTTGATGAGAATCGTAGAGACGCTACCTTAGCTAATGAGGCACATAAGAAAAATGTCAAGGTGCAATATGATAAATCTGTCTAGCCTCGTGTTTTGAACGAGGGTGACCTAGTATTGACTTATGACCAGAGATATGACAAACTAGGGAAGGGTAAGTTCAAGTCCATGTGGTATGGACCTTTCGTTATTTCTAAGGTGTTAGAGAAAGGAGCTTATGAGCTTGTTGATTATGATGGAATCCCTTTGGGGCAACCTCACAATGGGTTGTACCTGAAAAGGTACTATGCCTAGGTCTTCTTGGATAGTATCTTGTATATATGTATATTGATTGAATTTCAATGTGCTTTTAGTATTTTTAAGATGGTTTTGAGTTTTAGTGTCTGCATCTATTTATACCATGTTTTTGTCATGTAGATGGATTTCTTTGGCTTCGCTGATGGTGCTTGCCGCCACACCTTGAATCTCACCTTGGCTGCTTGGGTTCTCTATTCCCCAGCTGAAGATTTGGTCAGTTCAGGAGTGGTTTGCATAGTTCTCTCTACTAATAACATCACTGAGTATGAAGCAGTCATCGGTCTCTTGACTGAAGATGCCTCCCAGGATGTCCATGATCTAGTAGTCTTGATGGAATCACATCTTGTGGTTTGTCATTTGAACCATGTCTACACCATTAGGAACCCGGTACTCCTCCACCTCTTCCGAAGGGTATGTTTGTTAGAAAGATCATTTGGAACCATTACCTATAGGCATATCCCTAGGGAACATAATGTAGTTGCTGACTCATTGGCTAATTACATCCTAGATTGGCATATTGCCCCTTCATGACGTTAAATCAAACATGGTACATTGTAAATAAACATTTGAAGACACATAGAACTCATAGAAAATGCATTGGTCCTTTTGAAACATATAAACACCGTGTAAAAGTCTGTTTATATATATACGAAAAGTTTTACAAAAAATAGGTCCCGAGACCTCATCTGAAGCATGTAAGCTTTCAGGAAAAATCATCATACAAAATACTGAAGCTATTAGATTTCAGTATATGTGTCTCATACACTAATGGTGCTCATGATAGCACATCACTGCTTGAGCCACCCTACATAGCATCATGCTAAATATCCCTGGTACTCCCATTATAGATCTTTGATATCTAGTCAAGAGGTCATCTATGTCAGCATTTGGGATGTCCAGAGTCAACCTCTCCAGGTTCCCCTCCAGCCCCCTGCTGATATCATCACCCTATGGTATGAAGCGAGCTCTGGCTTGCCTATCCAATGGAGATGCTCCTCCAAGCGTCACTGCTCCAACATCTGCATGAGAACAAACAGGTCTTGTCACTTATCATAACAAATATAAAACTTTAAAAAACATAAAAACATTGTCCATTTTAGGGTTTCTTGCTTTTTACCAATGTCACCCCACTACCCTCTAGGTGGGAGTGGTAGGTCAGGATCTCCTGTAAAATATGTGCCTGCATAGGCATAGTCCTCAACCATGAGCATCTGATCCCACAACCATCTAAAGAACGGATCACCGAACTTCACTCTGCCCCTACCCGATCCTGTGCGAGCCATGACCTGGACCCACCTGATCATACGGGGGTCCCATGCTTTCAGAATCTGGAAATTCACCTGGGGCCTCATCTGTGGGACCCACTCAAAGAAGAAGCAGGCTAAGATGGAACCAAATCTGAACTGCTTCAGCTCTCCCTGCTGACATTTAGTTAGCTGATCCTTGAAGATTGGAAGCATTGCTTCCGCCCAGTTGAACACCGTAGGTGCCATAGCCTCTATGGCATACAACATGTGTGCCCTAGAATCCTAGTGCACACCCTGGCTCTCGGCCACCCTCTGCATGGTAAACAGAATGATCCATAGAGCCCTATTGGTCACTACCCTAATGGGGATCTTTTTCCTCGATGTACGTGTACCTGGTGCATAGTGCCGATCTATAAGCTCTTTGGTGGTGATGTACCCGCCATGGGAACCTATCAGTGAGATGGGGGCACCCCGTCTTGATAGACTAGTCAGGAAGTAGATATCCTCTACTTCCACTGTAAGTATATGTGCCCCCACCTCGAAATACTATTGTTCTGGATTCCACATCTACAGTATGTATTCCAATAATCTCTCGTGGGACACCATGCTTGGAGTCTGGAATAAATTTAAAAGTCCATAGTCCCGTAGTGTAGCAATGCAACCCGCATTTCTTTCAGCAGCAACATCCTCATCATCATGTGTTCTTTCCTTCCATATCACCATATTTTGAGTCAACTAGACTTGCCAAAAACAACAATAGTATGCATTAAAATCATCCTTGAGTCATTGGAAATCAAAAGAATGAGTTTTTTCTACCCATATCATTTGTTTGAGTTCTCCACGGTTGGCACAACCTGTACCCCATTGGAGACAGGTGGTGGCACCACCTGTCTGCTGTATTCTTGGCACGGTTCTCAGGTGGTACTGCGTATCCCATAAGAGGTACCCGTGGTGCCTGCATATTGGGTTTCAGGGCTTGCCAGATAGGCCCAACCCCTCCCCCCACCCAAATATCAAAATAGAAGCTATGAAATGAAAGATGAAGGTCTTAGATGTTACCTACAATTGACGGTGCTGAAAACGGACAGTGGAAACTCCTGGTATCAGCTGTGGAATATTTGGCTAGAAAATGCTCCAAGTGCTCTCTACTAGAGGTAATAAGTGAAATGTTTTGATTTTTTACTATTTACTAGACTTATATAAACATTTTTGGGTCTGAATTACTATAGCTTTGATATAAAATTGTATTTTAGTCAAAGTTCATTTGTCATAATCCCTTAATGTTGGTCTTAAATACATTTATCACTTGTTTCTGAGTTGTCTGCAAGATAAGAGAACTTTATTAAGAAGCTTTGAAAAGTTTGTTTATGGATTTTTCGTACTTTCACAAAACATAAAAGTTAGTTGAGCATTTATCATGACACTTTGTCATGCTCGTTAAAAATATAGTATCAAAGTTCTGAGTCCATTTCAAGTTTCTTTCCTAGCTCGTAATATACAACATTGTGTAAAGAAGCATCATGTAGTCCTCTTTTCACCTCTTTTTCAGGCTCTGTAAACATCAAAAAGTTGTCGAGTCCATTTTCGATTCTTTCCAGGCTCGTAAAATATGACATTGTGCAAATAAACCTCATGGAGTTCTCTTTAAACCCTTTTCAGGCTCCCTAAATATGAAAAGATCATTGAGCGATCTTGTCTTCTTCACGCTCGTTAAAGTATTTGAAGAGTCATCCGTCCAATGGTAGGTTATCTCTTTTTCTATTCGGATTAGACTATTTATGAAAAAGGATCACTCCAATCAATCATGAATGGAAGAGTTCTCTAAGGTATGATTTTACACTTTTTTGGGTCTTAGAGACTAAATCATATGAAAAAGGACCCCTTTGGAGTCTTCTTCCGTATTCGTTTAGACCCTCTAAACATGAACGATACCGAGTTTTCTTTTGATGGACTCTTTAAATTAAACAATGAGAGGCCCATTTTGGGAATGAACCCCTCCTCTCTTAGGTTCATAAAACATATGAGTCTATACTTGTCTTCCGACAAGCTATATCGAGTGTTTGGTACCCTCTTTGAACTCGTAAAACCGAAAAGAGGCACTCATCAATCATGATGGGGGAAATGGGAAGGGAATCATTTTGTAAATAATGGCAGTTGTTTGTCGTTACCTTTGAACATGGCACTTGTTTGCACAATCGTGTCAGTCAATTGGGCCCATTCAGCTGATCTCTGTGACGATCCACTTTCATGAGTCATGTCAATCCTTTGAGTCTTTCAAAGAATGCATTGTCCACTGTCGCATTGTGTGTCTGTCCTGTCTAGTCATGCTGCCAAGTCATTTTGTCATGCCGCTTGATGTTCAAGGGGAATTTGAAGAAGTTTTACCTCTGCATTCTACATAGTCTTTGTGTTAGTATCTTTGATTCAGTCATATGGTTACTACATTCACATCATTCCAAAACTATTTTCTGAGTTTTGTGTCATCGATGTGGGACTCATCATGGCCCTACTTCGACGAGACTATTCCCGTCGACATCAGCTCATTATCCAGGAACATTAGAGGAATTTTGGGGTCTAAAATGGGCCTCCTAAGGAAAATAATAAAATAATAGTTAAAATAATAAAATAATATTGATTAATTTTGGAGGAAGAAAGAAAAAAACTACTTTTTGTGTTCGTATTTTCGACATATCTCCATGTGTTTTTACTCAAATTTCGATCGGGAGAGCTCATTGGATGTGAAATTTGATTCTGCATCCAACGAGTACCCACATTGCATACTTTTGACGGACCCCGCTACCCCAAAAACAAGAAATACCTGAAAAAACGTGATGATGATGTCATCATCACATTTTTTCAGGTATTTCTTGTTTTTGGGGTAGCGGGGTCCATCAAAAGTATGCAATGTGGGTACTCGTTGGATGCAAAATCAAATTTCGGATCCAACGAGCTCTCTCGATCGAAATTTGAGTAAAAACACAATGAGATATGTCGAAAATACGAACAAAAAAGTAGTTTTTTTATTGACAAATATGTCAATTCAACCATTATGGTTGACTTATTTTATTGAAATTCTATTGGTTCTTGAATTCCAACTCACAAAAAATTATTTGGAACGATTTCTTATAAGGCCCATTTTAGACCCCAAATTTCCTCTAATGATAGTCTTAGAAACAATATTTAGTACCTTGAGATCTATATGCCTTAATGACAGTTTCTCTCGCTCTCAACATAGGTTCACATCATCGACCTTTGATCGATAGAATTGACTGGGTGTTCGACATCAGGACATATATTCGCACTCAGTAGATTGTACTTAGGTACCTTGGGAATCATTGACATTAATGGTGATCTCCCTTGCACTTGTTAACGGTTCACATCATTGATTGGTAATCAAGTGGTTTCTACCATGTTCAACTTCAGATCATTGTAATCACATGGATAGAATTGTACTTTGTGAAATATGAGACGAAGACCCTGGGTATTTGTTTAAAAGTGCTCATTGCTTTTTCCCCAGGTTGTGATGGAGTTTTGTATATCCAACATGGATCCACATTTGTATGGTCATGGCCATGCTCAAATTTTCATCTGTATGACATAGATCTACGTTGTATGTTTGGTAGCTATGTCCAAGTTTGAGTCCTCTATCACATGAATCTACGTTGTATTCTAGTAGCATGCTTGTTTATTCCTCTCATGATTTTCCTTTTATTGGTCTGCAGCTATGATTTTGGTTACTTGTGTTTATGAGTCAACATACTGATGTACTATAGATGCCTACTTGACAACATGCTCCGATAGAGCCGACATTTTCATCTCTGGGCAATGAATTGTTCTCAAAGCTCTCGTTTATCATTTCCCTCTAAGACTCATGCTTTGGGGGGCATCTTGTTATACCAAAATCCTGTCACCATCATGTGATAAGACATTTGAAATACCTACTTGCCCCGAATCCCAACTTCTAGCGTGGAAACTAAACGATTTTTCATCAATCTTTCATACAAATTCCTAGTACCGCACATGCCCCTTTATCCAGGAGCGGTACCCCTGTTCGCACCACCCATCAGCGGTTATTACTAGAACCACTCTGTCATAGAAGGAGAAATGTGGTACCCTGGGTAAAAAGGGAAAAATAGAAGTTTCTTGAGGCTTCTAGATGATAAGCCTCATGTCCTACCTTATCCCTATTACTGTGGGTTGGTTGAGCTCGAGATTCATCATCCTAGGATCTTAGAGGCCACCTCACCCACTAATTTCTCAACCATCTCTATCCATTAAAGCCCTATAAATAAGAGCTCATAGCCATGGTTGAGGGGAGAACACTTTAGGTATTGTTATGCTGTTGGATTGACCATTGGGCCAAGATCATTTGGAGAGAGCATAAAGAGCTAGGTTCAGAGGTTTTGGGGATGATAAGGTCTGGTTTCATGGAGATGCATGTTAACACTAAGGCTTGGTTGTAAAATTATTCATATTCTTTAATGCAAGTTGATTTCTGTTCCACATATGTTGTTGTTAGTGTGATTTCGCATACATGTTGCTAGATTCCTTAGTCACTAGCATAGATTAGTAGATCATATTCTGGTTGCTTTGATCTGTTTCGTGTTGAGCTTGATTGCAGGTACACAGGTGGACTATCAAAGCCTTGTATTCTAGATATCTATAGCGTCTAGGGAGTGTCTTCAACCTTTGTGCTCTATTTGTTATGGATCTGAACCATTTAGACCAGTGGAACACCTTCCTATTCACAGGAGGTGAAATATTCCAGCTAACAGACTAAGGGCCATAGGTGGTGGCACTGCTTGTGGACAACAAGGGATAGGCGGTGTGAACAAGGTACCGCTCCTGGACAACAGGGAAAGCATGGTGTTGGGAATTTTCATGAAAGATTGACAATTAGCATGGGTTTCCACTCCAAGTGCTGGGATTCAGGGCAAGTAGGTATGTCAAAGGTCTTATCACATGATGGTGATAAGATTTTGGTATAACAATGAGCCTAGGAGTCCTTTGATGCTCTTAAGCGAGCCTCAGCAATGGTCCCCATGCTTAGTCCTCCTGACTATAGCTGTGATTTCTTGATTTATGTGGCTGTGTCCATGGAGATAGTTGGTATGGTTTTGGTTCAAGAGGATGAGGAGCTCCATGAGCATGTTGTATATTATTTGTGCCAAAACCTTAGGGATACAGAAATCCATTATTCCCATGTGGAGGAGCTTTCCTTAGCCACCGTTCATGCGGTCCAACATTTGAGGCATTACATTCTTTTTTTCCAAACATTAGCCATAGCTCATATCAATCCATTTCAGTTCATACTCACTAGAAGGATGATAGGGAGAAAATACAATAAATGGATTGTCATTTTGTAAGAGTTTGATCTCTAGTTCATTTCGGTGAAATTGAAGAAATCTTTGATCTTTCCGGAGTTCATGTCTGATTTTCCAAGTTTGGAGGAGGAGGAAGTTTATGAGGATACATTTGTCGATGAGCATATTTTCCTTATCTCAACTTTTGACCTGTGGTACAGGGATATCATCGTATATTTGCAAATGCTGAAAGTCCCTACTCAACTTTCACGGGATGAGTGACGACGATTACATCATGTAGCTAAGAACCACCTTATAGTGGATAAAACTTTGTACCACTATGGGGTAGATTCCATTCTGTGTCATTGTTTAACCCATGATGAGGCTGAGGTTGTGCTGAATAATTTCCACGGAGGGGCGTGTGGTGGTCATTTATCAGGGATTTCTACAGCCCAAAAAATCCTGAGATTAGGATATTTTTGGCTGTCCATCTTCAAATATTGCGTTAATGTGGTCAAAAAGTGCCACCCTTGCCAGGTGTTTGCACGTAATATGCACTCACATATAGCCCCGTTACATCCTATTGTCTTTGTCGGTCCCTTCCCCAAGTGGGGGCTTGACATTATGGATTGCAACCCAGCTTCATCTAAGGGGCATCATCACATTATAGTGGCTGTCGATTATTTCATGAAATGGGTAGAGGCTATGCCCACAATTAAATATGATGGTGAGAGAACCACGCATTTCGTGTTCAACCAAATTATCACCCGGTTTGGTATTCCTAAAGATATTTTCACTGACCATGGTAGGCACTTTTGGAATAAAATGATGGAAAAGTTGGCTACCAAGTTAGGGTATAAGCAGGAACATTCATCTTCTTATTACCCTCAGGTGAATGGTTAAATTGAAGCAGTGAATAAATAACTTAAGTCTATTCTCTAGCGAACCATCACACAAAGCAAGACCAATTGGCATATTATGTTGTATCCTAATTTGTGGGCCTATAGAACCATGGTTAAGACTGCAATCAGTTTCTCTCAATATCAGCTTGTGCATGGGGTGGAGTCAGTTTTACTGGTTGAATGTGAAAACCCTTCTCTGAAGCTAGCTGTAGAGATATTATCGAACACTTCCGCATTGGAACAATGTTTGGTCCACTTAGAGCAGCTTGATGAGCAACGTCGAGATACCTTAATGGCTCTAGAGGTTAACAAGCATCGCATCAAGGTCTAGTATGATAAGTCTATCCATCCAAGGAGGCTTAATGAATGTGACTTGGTCCTTTTGTGGGATCAAGCTAAGGAACCCTTGGGGGTAGGGAAATTTAATCCCATGTGGCATGGTCCTTACATGGTTAAACTGGTCTTAGAGAAAGGCGTTTATGAGCTGGTTGATTATGAAGGGACGACCTTGGTGGATCCTAGAAATGGGATTTATCACAAAAACTACTATGCATGATCTTCAGCCAGGGATGATTATTGTATATTATTGTATAGTTTTTCCATTGCATAGTTAGGTTTTCTTATGATGACCAGGTTTGTTGATTAGTGTTCATCTCTTATGGTAGATGTCGATGGAGTATTCCATGTACATAGGATTCATTGATGGTGCTAGCCACCCCACTCAAAACTCACCTTCGACTGCTTGGGTGATTTATGCTCCTACAGGTCAAATATTGTCTTCAGGAGGTTTATGTTTATGACCTTCTTCGAACAATGTTTATGAATATAGTGCCATTATTGATTTATTGCGTGATTCCATTTCACATGGTGTTCATTCCCTTGAGGTACGTCTTGATTCGTAGTTAGTGGTTTCACAGCTTAATGGCTTGTATTGTATTAGAGATCTGACATTATTACGAAGATTCTTACATTTGATATTGCTAGAATGACAATTTCAGAATATAACATACATTCATGTTCCAAGAGTTTTTAATCAAGTTGCTGACTTATATGCTAACTATGTGTTAGATTGGCATTTGTTTCATAGACCATAAGCATATCACAAACTTACATTTTTTCACACATGTAAATATAAATAAAATCGATCATCATAAATTTTTTTCATTGATATCCAAAAAGTGATGTCAAAATACATAAGTGTCATAATACACGGTCATACAAAAATGAACACACTTAGGTCTCTAAGCCCGAGGAGGAGAGGGGTTCTGATCATAATATAGCACTATGACTCTAGCTAGCCATCGAAAGAGTCAAAACCATGCTCATGGAACACTAACTGCTTGACGCTGCATGGCCTCAGGGAAGTCCTCGACTTGCACCATGGGTACCTTGTGTGTCAAGTGTATGAAGTTCGTGTGAATGCTTTGGAGCTTCCGCTCCACATCCACACCCATGATATCATCTCCTCTTCCGCTCCGTCAATGATGAGGGAATACTTCTAGCTGTCATGGTCCTACATCTGCATACATATGAAATATTGTCACTATGTGTCATCACACACAAAAAAATATGTCTTTTGAGTCAATATATCAAAAAACACAAAAAAATTAAATAATTCAAAAACTTAAAAAGTGGGTTTGGGATTCATTACCTATGTCACCATAAGCTTCTCCTGGTGGTAGCGGCATATTCAGATCTCTGCAAAAGTCTATCCCTTCATAGGGGTAGTCATCTATGGTGAGGATCTATCTCCGCCACCATGGAAATAATTTTGCTGGGTAGGGGTTAGCCACCCTACCTCCGCCCAGTCTGTGCATAACATTTTCCCCACATCATTGGGTTGGATCTCAAACTCTGTGTAGAACAATGTCCACTCTAAGGCTTAGCCCTGGTACCTGTTCAAATAAGAATGTGCTCAGCATGCTACCGAACCCAAATTTCTACACCCTGCCCATCTTGTAGTCATTGAGTTGCTGTTTCATGTTGCTCAACAACATTGTTCTCTAATCATACACTGTAGGTCTCATACACTCCACTGCATAGAAAATCATTAGCCATGAGGCCTGGTGGAGTGAAGCTAACCATGCAATCCTACCAGCTAATGCCAATAATATGGCCTTTAGTCACAGAATCTGGATAGAGTTTGTTAGGATTTGACTCCCAACCTTTTCCATCTCCAGAAAACAGTGAACAACTATGTACTCATCAATAGTCAACCCACCTTCTGGCCCATGAGATTGGAGATTCACCATCTCTCCTCGTCAGGACAAACCAGTGATAAAGTATATGTCCTCAACCTCAATGCTGAGCGACATCCCGTCAATCTGAAATGTCTCAGATTCTGGATCCCAGTAATCCAGTAGCAGCTGGAGTATTCTTGGTTTGGCCCTCAGGCTTCCGAGACACCAAAACTTGTATAAACCACATGCCTGTAATGCTTATTGGGCCATAAGATCACCTTGCATGACCTCCTCCACATCACCATGCTCTCTTTCCCTTCACTCTAACACCATCCTACACAAAAAACCAAAATTTTGATCAGTTATTGCCTTTGAAAACCTTGTTTGCGGCCCTATACACGACTGTTATCAAAACAACTACGTATGTACGTGGGTTTGGGTGCTTTTTCTACGTATGGAGAGCCCTATACATAGAAAAAACCCCGATTTACACGTGGGACAAAACGCACAATTATGGATGGCTTAAAAAATTAATTGGACCATGAAAATTCAAAAAAATTGCATGAAATAGGAAGAGGAGGGCATGAGAATCTACCTGGATCAAATGGGGAGATATTCCGCGGATGATGCTCTCGGAATGTATGTCGGTTTGGGTGCTTTTTCTACGTATGGAGAGCCCTATACGTATAAAAAACCCCGATTTATGTGTAGGACAAAATGCACAATTATGGATGGCTTAAAAAATTAATTGGACCATGAAAATTCAAAAAAATTGCATGAAATAGGAAGAGGAGGGCATGAGAATCTACCTGGATCAAACGGGGAGAGATTCTGCGGACGATGCTCCCGGAATTTGCTTCAGAAGTTCTGATCTCAATTACACTATGTTGGGTAAAAATTTCAAATGATATGAAAATTTTTAAACTTTTTATTATTTATAGAATTTTTTTGAAATTTTTACCCACTTTCTATAGTGTTTGACCATTTTGGACCGTTTGAACTAATTTGATGATGTAGGAGTCCATTTGGAGTGTGGTTTGATTGTGGATTTGATTCATTTGTGCCTACTGTAGGTATGATGTCTAAATTGGCATATAGGTTAGGTTTCACATCCGTTTGCATTTTGCATGAACTTATGACCATTTCATTTTAACCTTAGGTACAAACCCATTCCATCTTATCACGAAACCTTCTTGCTTCTTTTAGAAGTGACATGTTGTGAATGGTAGAGCTTTACCATACATGGGTGCCCTAGTTAGATCATGTTTTGCATTTGGTGCCCATGCTGACATTTTTCTTTAGGGTGCGGGAGTCCTTTGTATAGTACCACCATGACTTTGAGCAAGATATTCATACTCCTCTTGACCTTTATGATGGCCTTTTTTCCTAGGACTCCCTTGTATATGTCAAGTTGTAATTGCATTATCATGAGTTTTTCCTGCCTTTTTGAGCCTCATGAAGGCTTCCCTGACTCTGATTATCAGCCATAAAGTCCGAGCTTGTCTCATGTCTAGCCAAGTAGAGCCATTTTATATATCTTTTGGAAGCTTGATTCCCCATTTTTTTATCGGGAGGGGAATTTCCCCCGAGTGTCATTATCTTGCACATGTTTCCTTACATTGAGCATAGGTATGTTCCATTGCTTGGAAATAGTCTATTTTCCCATTGACAATTGTCTCCTCCTAGGTTTGTAACTATAAAGCACTTTTATTCTTTTTCAAGCTTTTCAAAATATCTGAAAAAATCCAAAAAAATAAAAAAACCAAAAAGATGGACAGGGAAAGATGTTATCTTTGGTAGTAGTCGAGTGGTGTTGCCTTTGAGCACAACACTGTATATCACATACATTGGTTGGGTTAGTAGTTTGACTTTAGGAGCTGTACTCATATCTCTGAGTTTACCTCCATCGACTGGTTAAGCTTCCAGTCCCTATGGAGCCTTTGTCAATGCCCCATGCATCGCAAAGATGTCCCACTTTTGTATATTGAGTCTATGCTTCGTACATTCAGTCACCATTCTCCTTTATGCTCTTGTTCGAAGGAAGTTGAAGCCTGAGTCAACCATTCTTCAGTTGTATTGACTTTGCATGTCAGCCATTCCTGATACTATTACCGGTTCATGCACATCTTGTTTGAGTCCTTCCACATTATACAACGTTGCTGAGTACCTCGTGTTGGTTGATGGGGGATGCCTTAATGCCCTCCTTCTAGTGGATTCCATCCCATTGAATTCAGATAATTTATTATGGGATAGGAGTCTAGAGTCATTTGAGTTCCTTGAGACTTACATTCATCAGTGGTAGGTTCTCTCACCATCGACATTTTTGGGAACACATCAATGTCCCTGTTATTAGGAATATTGCACTTTCTACAGATAGAAGCTGTTCCTCTAGTATGAATGGTTCAAATCCAGAACAAATGAGTGAATGAAAAAGGATGAATACCTTCCCTGAATGCTATAGACACCTGGAATACTGCTTCGATCATGAACCTATGTACCTGCAAACAAGTCAAACATACAAGCACATCAAAGCTACCAGAAAACGATCTACATATCCATACTAGTGACTAAGGAATCTAGTAACATATACATGTGAAATAAAAACAACAGACATGTCGGACATAAATTAGCTTTGCATTAACAATGTGTGAAGAATATTACAACCTTTTCCTTAGTGTCGACAAGCTCCTCCATGAGACAAAAAATTCATCCCCATAAGCTCCAACTTTGCTCTCTATGCTCTCGAATGATTTGGACTAGGTAGTCAATTCAACAGCATAACAATACCTCTATAGTTCTCCCCCTCAACTATGGATATGAGCTTTTATTTATAAGGCTCAATGGATAGGGATAGTTGAGAGAATTGTGGGTGAGGTGGATCCAAGATCCTACCAAGGGGGATATCGAGCTCAAACTAACCCATATTGATAGGGATAAGAAAGGACATGAGGCTCATGATCTAGAAGCCTCAATAAACTTCTCTTTTTCCCATTTTACCCAGGGTACCGCTTTTGTTCCCTTATGATAGAGCGATTTAGGTGAGAACTGCTTTAAGAACAAATCCTATAGGCGGTGGCACCGCTTCTCTACAATGGGACACATGCAGTGCTGAATAAGGTACCACTCATCAGCCAAAGGAAAAAGCACGGTGCTAGGTTTTTTCAAGTAGAATTGATATCCAGAGCAAGTTTCTACTCCAAGTTTTGGGATTAAGGGAAAACATAGGGGTTAAGGATCTCATCACATGATGGTGACAAGATTTAGGTATAACAGAATCCCCCCCAAAGCATGAGGCTTATAGGGATATGATAAGCGAGAGCTTTGAGAGAACAAGTTGTCACTTTGAGGTGAGAATGTCAGCTCAGTCGGACAATATCATTGGGTAGGCATCTATAGTACATCAATACATTTGAATCATAGAAAAATGTAACCAACTCATGGCTGCAGACCAATACAAGGCAGATCCATGAGAGGAATAAACAGGCATGGCTACTAGAATACAACATAGATCCATGTGATAGAGGACTCAAACTTAGACATAGCTACTGGACATACAACATAGATCTATGTCATATAGATGCAAATTTGAGCATAGCCATGACCATAAAAATGTGGATCTATGCTAGATATAAAAAACTCCATCTCATCCTGGGGAAAGTAATGAGCGCTAAACAAATACCCAGGGTCTTCGTCTTGTCTTCCAGAAAGTACGATTCTATCCATGTGATTACAATGTTTTGAAGTCGAACATGGTAGAAACCACTTGATTACTGGCCAATGATGTGAACTGTTAACAAGTGCGAGGGAGATCACCATTGATGTCAATGATTCCCAAGGTACCCCAGTACAATCTACAGAGCATGAATAGATGTCTTGATGTCGAACACCCAGTTGATTCCATCGATCAAAGTTCAATAATGTGAACCTATGTTGAGAGCAAGAGAATCTGTCATTGAGGCATACAAATATCAAGGTACTAAGTTTTGTTTCTAAGACTATTTCCTTGATGATGAGCTGATGTCAACAGGAATAGTCTCGTCGAAGGACGGCCATGATGAGTCCCACATCGACGACACAAAACTTGGAACAAAGTTTTGGAATGATGTGAATAAGGTAACCATAATACTGACTCAAAAGTACTAACACAGATAATATTTTGACGGCAGAGGTAAACTTCTTCAACTTCCCTTTAAACGTCGGGCAGCACGACAAAAGACTTGGCAGCATGACTAGACTAGACAAACACATAGTGCGACGGTGGACAATTCATTCTTTTGAAAGAATCAAAGGAGTGACATGACTCATGAAAGTGGATCATCATGGAGATTAGATGAATACCCAATGGACTGAAATGATATGCAGACAAGTGCCATGTTCAAAGGTAACGACAAACTACTACCATTTATTTGCAAAATGATTCCCTTCCCATTTTCCCCATCATGGTTGATGAATGCTTCTTTTTCAGTTTTACGAGTTCAAAGAGGGTAACAAACACTCATTATAGCTCATCCAAAGACAAGTCCAAAATCTTATGTTTTATGAACCTAAGACAGGAGGGGTTCATTCCCAAAAGAGGGTCTCTCAATGTTTGATTTAACGAGTCCAATGAAAGTTGACTCGAAATAGTTCATGTTTAGAGAGTCTGAACGACCATGGAAGAAGACTCCAAAGGGGTCCTTTTTTGTATGATTTAGTCCCTAAGGCCGGAAAAAGTATAAAATAATACCTTAGAGAACTCTTCCAATCATGATTGGCTAGAGTGTTCCTTTTTCCTAAATAGTCTATCTGAACCAAAAAAGAGATAACCTACCGTCGAAGAGACGACTCTTCAAATACTTTTATGAGTATGAAGAAGACAGGTACTCGACAATATTTTCATATTTAAGGAGTCCAAAAAGAGTTTAAAGGAGACTCCATTAGACTTTTTCATGTTTGAATCTAGAGCACGAAAAAGCAATAAACTAAGCTCAAACCAAATTTCATGTTTTAAGCAGAGCACGAATAATGAAAAGTAATCTCAACACCATCTTACTGTTTTTAATGAGCTCGAAGATCAGTTGAAAGAATGCTCAAAGATTGGTTTAATTTTTACACAAGCTCAAATCCAATGGGTAAACTATGTATGAAAAAATCCGATTAACATGATATATAGAGGTTGGAATCTTTCCCCCAGCATGATTGCTAACGAAGCTTACCCCTAGCATGGTTTCTAGCTCTCGACATGCCCCCAAGCTTCGTTTCATTTGACGATTCATCTTCCATACCCAACCTAAAAACCTGGTTACTAATATGAAAATGTTCACCAGGGGGTAGGAAGAATGAGAATCAGGCAGGTGAAAAGAAGGTTCAAGTTCTAAAACTAAAGGGAAGAATCAACTCAAGGGAAGGGGATCTGTTTCATTTTTACACAAGCTTGAAACAGAAGGTAACTATGCTTGGAACATGGTTTCAATTTTATTGAATCTTGAAACCAAAAGGTAAACTATGCTTAAGGACACCTACTTCATTTTTTAACGAGCTTGAAATAGAAGATGAACTATGCTCAGGAATGGTTTCGTTTTTATGCAAGCTTGAAACCAAAAGCTAAACTATGCTTAAGGAAACCTACTTCATTTTTTAACGAGCTTGAAACAGAAAATGAACTATGCTCAGGAATGGTTTCATTTTTATGCAAGCTTGAAACCAAAAGGTAAACTATGCTTGAGGATATCCATTTCATTTTTTAACGAGCTTGACATAGAATAAGAACTTTGCTCATGAATGATTTCATTTTTATTCAAGCTTGAAACCAAAAGGTAAACTATGCTTGAGGAGATCCATTTCATTTTTTAATGAGCTTGACATAGAATGGGAACTTTACTCAAAGGCATCTGTTTGACATAGAATAAGAACTTTTCTCATGAATGATTTCATTTTGATGCAAGCTTGAAACCAAAAGGTAAACTTGACATAGAATGGGAACCTTGCTCAAAGGCATCTGTTTCTTTTTTTAACGAGCTTCACACAGAATGGGAACTATGCCTGCGAACCTGCTCTTACCCAACATGATATCCAAAGGTTGGTAGGTTTCCCCCATTACCTAAAAGCTAGTGGCTTAGCTCCATTATGATGTCCATAGACTAGAGCCATGCCCCCCATTTTACCTATGATGGGAAGAAGCTAACTAGAAGAAGGGGAAGGAACCACAAGAACATGCAGCACATTCAGGGCAGTCTGATTACTAGGAGTAATGTGATGGTTAGGTGTAACAATAGAAAGTTGATCAATGGTCACAATCTTCTCATCATGGGGAAAATGCATAACTCTAAAGAGTGTAGACACAACAACCTTCATGGTGTAAACATGATCACGTCCAAGGAGCAGATTGAAATCTAAAGGACCTTGGACCACCATAACGTCAATAAAGAAAGTTTTCCCTCCTAATGTAATAGGCAAATAAGGAAGGGTCCCTAAAGGTGCAGTAGGTCTGTGATTAAAATCCAGTAGTTGATTAGTGGATGGCACAAATTGAGGAGAAACTAAATATTGCCAAGCAGTTAAGGATAGAATACTAACAAAAGCCTCTTCATCAACAATAGTGCAAAGTATCCACCTAGCAGTAACATTCACAACTATCTAGAGAGGAACACTTGAATGAAGATGAGACTCTGTTAGGTTACTCTAGTCAAAGGAAATAACCTCACTACTTGGAGAGGGTTCTATCGAAACAGACAAAATTTCCTTTTGTCGAGAACAATCAGAATGAAGCATAAAAACTTCAGCAGGATTCAGTTCATTCTCTACTGTAAGAGAAGAACAAGACAAATATTTGGTCAAAGTGACTACTTCAGTCTTAACACTCTCTGATGAAAGAGTGGGATTGGGTGGAGATGACATCAACTGGACCACATTAACTTCACTCTTCCTTCCACAAATGAATCTGAATTGATCACTTGGTCAACCAACAAGGAATTGAGGGATAAATTACTATCACTTTTTGGAATCACTTGTTGAATATTAGTAATATTTTTCAACCAACATGAAGCTTCATCCATGCTTGGACAAAGAAATGTACAATGCATAGCCTTTCATACCAAACAAGGATACAACACTTTACCCTTACGACCTTTTACCAATGGGTCACTGGTTGAGGGAGTATCATCAACATGATGATCAGAGGTTGATGGCATATATGGTTTGGACCTTTTAGACCACTCTTCTTGTACACGGGAGAGCCCGGGACACTCCTTAAGAAGGTGGCCTCCCTTGCAAATCTTACAAGGTAACTTGGGTTTTCCTGGCGTTCTCTTAGAATGGGCACCATCACGAGTAGATGGTTGCTGTGTTTTCTCTTTCTTATCCTTCTTCTTATTGTCCTTCCCTTTCTTATTCTTCTTATCCACATGACTACTAACCATAGAGATTTGGTCAAGCGAATAATAAGAAAGGGGTGAAATAAAAACTGACAAAGAAGGAGAGGGATTAGGTTGAGGTCGTCCTCTCCCAGAGGAGAGGTGACATTTGAGACATTAGGCGTAACAGGAATTACCTGATTAAAAATCCAAACTGGTAATCCTATAGTTAATCCAGGAAGATTTAGAGTGGTAATAAAGGGAGGACCAATACCTTCACTTGGAGGGAAAAAAAAAAGGTACACCTTGGAAAGGGACCTCTTGAGTAGTAGTCCCAGATTGGGATGCCATCTCTAAAATATCCAATAATCCCCTAACTACCACGAACAAGCAAGTACTACTAAAACTAAAAGCAACAAGAAAACATGTGAAAGGAGTGGATAATAGTCAGGAACCTTACAGGATAGGCCAAAAGGATAACTCAGATGGTTTAAGGATTCCTAAAAGGGTCTCCTGATATACGTTAGGTACGTGGGAGCTCAAATCGGTAGTAGTGCTGTCTAATGCACAACCGTTCACAAGGGGCTTTCCTATAAACAATCAAGTATGTGAAGTACCTTTCTATATACCTCAAGGGTACATGAAAGGGTGTTCAATATACCAATGGTACGTGGAAGAATCGCGCGAGTACCGGGTTGTAGTGCAGACAAATTAGCGACAGCTGCTACACTTAATGATGCCCGAACATGTCTCTAACGACACCTAGAATACTGCTTCAATCATGAGCCTGTGTACCTGCAAACACGTCAAACATACAAGCACATAAAAGCTATGATAAAATCATCTACATATCCATACTAGTGACTAAGGAATCTAGTAACATATACATGTGAAATCGAAACAATACACACGTGGGATGAAAATCAGCTTTGCATTAAGAATGTGTGAAGAAGATTACAACCGTTTCCTTAGTGTCAATAAGCTCCTCCATGAGACAAACACTTCATCACCATAAGCTCCAACTTTGCTCTCTATTCTCTCCAATTATTTGGACTAGGTAGTCAATTCAACAGCATAACAATACCTCTATAGTTCTCCTCCTCAACTATGGATATGAGCTTGTATTTATAAGGCTTAATGGATAGGGATAGTTGAGAGAATTGTGGGTGAGGTGGCTCCAAGATCCTACCAAGGGGGATCTTGGGCTCAAACTAACCCATATTGACAGAGATAATGGAGGACATGAGGCTGATGATCTAGAAGCCTCGAGAAACTTCTCTTTTTCCCATTTTACCCAGGGTACCGCTTTTGTTCCCTTATGAAAGAGAGTTTTAGGTGAGAACCGCTTTAAGAACAAAGCCTATAGGTGGTGGCACAACTTCTCTACAATGGGACAAAGGCAGTGCTGAAGAAGGTGCCGCTCATCAGCCAAAGGAAAAGTGTGGTGCTAGGTGTTTTCAAGTAGAATTGATATCCAGAGTAAGTTTCCACTCCAAGTTTTGGGATTAAGGGAAAACATAGGGGTTAAGGATCTCATCACATGATGGTGATAGGATTTAGGTATAGCAGTCCCCTGATCGATGGATTCTTCCAAGTGTTCAACCTCAACACATTTATTCGCACTTGTGAGATTGCACTCTAGTACCTTGATTCCCATTTTCATTATCGATGGGTGATCTTGTGTCTATTAACGGTATACATCAATGACCTGTAATCAGATGATGGACTACTATGCTCGACCTAGACACCTTTATTGACATAGTAGGACATGCACTCATTGCGGTTTGTGTATAATACTTTCCAGACTAGTGGAATTTCTTATATGCTACCTCCTTGATCATGCCATTGTTCATGAGATTTCATCTCTCGTGACATGATTCCAGTGTATGCCAGATATCTTCAGCCATTATGGAGATCTTGATCCATGGTATATATTTAGCTTTCATGGAGATATTGGTCCTTTGTATATTTTCATCATGAATATTCTGATCTATTGTATATTATACGTGGTGATGACCACACATGTCACAGTTTGTATATCATGCCTATTCATGGCCATTGTACTCGTATGTATTCGAGACTGCTATATGTATTTCCAGTCATGTGCAAGCTTTGATTATTGTACTATACTGATGGATGGCTGGTTATTCCACCTGGTTCTTCATCACTCCACTTCTGGGATGGACTTATAATGTATTTTGAACATCGTATTACCCCTTTCACCTCACACATTAGGGGGCATCTGCTATAGCTGATTTTACCACACATGGTATATCACATATATATGGCCTTCCCTATCCCTTTGTAAACTCTTTAGACCCCATGGACTATTTTTGTACCTTTTATGTTTACAATATCATCCATAAAAGCACCTGTTATTTGTTGTATGCAACTTTTAAACCCTTTTCCACATATACAAGTGGATATTACCCTTAAACCCGCATACATCGGGATGTGTGCAAAAGGCTAAATATTTTTGGAGTTTTCCTTGATGTGGATCCAAGTCACTTGTCTCTTGGCCTTCCATATGCCTCAAGATCACTTGGATTTGACCTTCCATTACCCCATTGAAGCACTACATAAGGAACCCTTTGGATACATTGAAAGGGGGAGGAATTAAAGAGCAAGAAAACTATAGTCCATTGTTGTCGTAGCTTTCTTATACTTGAGTTTGCATCTCTTCGTCCCTTGGATCAATTTGTGTTCTTCCCAAGATTGCCTTTTTTTGTGAGATTTCTATTGAGAGATGGAGGATTGAGGTGTTGGAGGCCCAGGTGGAGGATTCAGTTTCTTTGGTTTGCACACGTGCCGATAGAGGTTGTCACTCATGTAATTTCTGATTTATATTAATAGAAATATCTTTTCCTATCCAATGATGTGCATTTAAATGAATATTGAATCCATGGATGCTTTTAATTTCTTATACATTATTGATTATATATGCTAGAGTAGGTCTAACACCATTATATAGCATGCTTATCTTCTTTTCTATTGTTGAGAGAGAAAATTTCTAACAAAAGTGGGATTGGAAAAATCTCAATGGGGATCTACATGAACCGTCTAGAATAAATTATGTTTCGATATCTTTTAGTGTTAGATGTTTTATTTCTCTTGCATATTGGGAAGGGATTGATTTCTGTGGTTTCTCTATCTGTTGTGGTACACCCCAAGCCACAGGAAGTTTTCTCCATAACATTAGGGTATGACCATACTAGACCATGTCATCCCTGCCATTGACACCTCCATAGACAATGTATCCATCCCATCTTTGTCAACCATAGCCCCAGGATTTTTCCTCCACACATATATGATGGCTTCCTTCCCTTCATTACCTCCTCCTAAGAGTCAAATGAAATTGCGGATTTGTTCATGATTTCATCCAACAATGTTCCACCCAAACCCCAACCATAGCCACAACCTCTAATGAAATCCCTAGGGAATTATTGGGGCTCACTCCCAGTCCATACAATTCCCTTTATTTTCATACCATCTGACATCATGAGTAAGGCTGTGATGACCACTTTAAACATACCAAACTTTACATTGGGGATTCCTTTGTGGTAAATTGAACAACCTTCCCCACCTCTGATGCCCCAGGTTATGCCAAATCCCATTCAACCCATTATGCTAGAGTCATTCCCTCTACCTGACCCACAAAAATTTCTTTCTGCACTTGCATCAGCCCCGCCTCCTCCAAAGAGGGGTAGGGGAAAAAATGCCAAAGCGGTAGCTGAACCTCATCGGGCTCTATATTCCACCTTGTGTGATGTCCATGGTCATGCAACCCAAAAATTACTAGATATACCCATCCTATGCACACACATTGATGCCATGGATATGATAGACAACCTTTCTGTAGTCGATATCTCATCTCCACCGGCTGCCAAAAACAAGTCTTTAAGGAAAAACCATGCATGTGCAATTTGTAGATTGTATGGCCATTATTCTCACCACTGTTTAGACTTGGCTAAATATTAGTCTATCCTTAATGCCCTTCAAAAAAACTCTTGTGAATCTAAAGTAACTTTCATTGAGGAGATTCACCCATTGACTTCCTCCTCAGACACCACCACAATCTACATGATTTCCAGCTCCGCTAGTCCATTTGTCTCTGCACCAATAGATGATCTGTTAGACCTATCCAATCATTGTTTTAGTAATAAAAAGAAGAACTTGGAAGCTCTTTCTTCTCCTGAATACCCATGGGACAATATGCACCACCGCTCATTCTTCATCCTTGAAGAAGGTCCATTGTCATCAGACTAGTTTTCAGTAGAAGCCAAGGATTTCATCCATGCGAAGATTGGTTGGTTTAAAAAAACCCATTTCGACACCTGATTCCTTTGAAGAGGGGAAAATGGCCAATATATCACCTACCATCAAGTTTAAAATCTCAACCAACCCTGATATTGTTGAATAGATCACCCTTGGAGCATCATGCTCCCTTGAAGAAGTTGCTTCCTACAAAGCACTTTTTCAGGAGTTTCGCGATATCTTTTCTTGTTCTTACATTGAGACTCCTGGCTTGGATCCATCCATCATTGAGAACCACATCTAGACATGTCCTGATGTGGCACCCATTCTCCAAAATCAATGGCCCATCCATCCTACCAAAGCTGCTACGGTCAAAGCTGAAATCGAGAAACTGTGCACAGTCGGTTTCATCTATCCCATCGCATACACCACTTGGGATTCAAATCCTATTTTTTGGATAAAAACTCAACCAAAAAAACCCAATCAACATGGGTCCCACTATATATACACTAAACTCACTGTGATCTTCCTAAGCATTGGCCTAGACAGGTTTTACCTTGTCCAGCAACACCCGCAGAGAAAATGCAGTCTCACTCGAGATGTTCAAGGGAGGGCTGTCGAAACCAAGTTTCTGTAGTATAAAAGAGGATTAGGGAATTGATTATTCATCAGCTTAATGACCATATTAGATCAACTTCCTTAACATAACCATTCATCATTGTGCATCATTCATTCATAACTGTAACATATCTACTAGTGCGAAAATAGATCTAAAAAGGTGACAACATTCATAAACAGTAAACATTGTATCATAGATCCATATTTCAAATTCACTTAGCATTCATCATCAAATTTGGAGGAAGAGAAAGACAGAAAAAGATAAAACAAATAACAACAATTCAGTTCAACATATGTCTTATCATATTACTTCTGGGCAATCAACAACAGATCAAAACAAATAACAATTCATCTCCAGACTGATGCATCAGATGTCAATGATCAACTTGATCTCTACAAACTTGTTCTCTCTTTGATTCCCCCTCTTACATTCACACTTCTTCTTCTATATATAGTATTGCACCTTTACATTTATGGTCCACTTCTAACTAACTCCTAACTAATTTAACTGACTAATGCCCAATATCCACAAAAAATAGGCAACAAGTACAAAAAGTGACACAAAATAATAAAAAATAGTCAATCTTCCACCTATCGCGCTATCTTCATCTTGCATGGTGTCTTCTGAGCTTGCACAACATCCACGATGCTGTGCAACTTACCCTAACCCCTTTCCAATAGGCCCCCATGATAGTCTTGTGGCTTGTCCTCGAGCCACGTCATGTGGACATGAAGTATTGGTTGATTTTGATCTTAAAGTATTCATATTGCTGAGAAATTTTGACGACCTATGCTTTGAATTTCTCAGTGACATCCTGATATGTAAGGTGATCCTATTTCAATGAGTTCTCCACCATATTAACATTAAATTCCTTCTTACCATCTTGGACTGCCTACAGTGCAGTGACTTCTTTTATCGACAGTTGGGTTCTAATTTCTTGGAACTCGTCGAGCTTGTCACTGTGCTTCTGCTGTCCCTCCTGTGATTTTCCAACTCTTTTATGGAGATCCTTCAATTCTGTGGATCATGAAATTGATACAATAGGTGGAATTGTGCTCAATACCATCTTAAACATTTCCACATAGTTCTCATCTTCCTACAACTATGCAATAAGTTGCTCTAGCTATTCATATTGAATGACACTACCCAAAAATTGTGTCGTTTCCTCCATGATACTCTTTGCATCTTGCTCCATTTCATCAAACTATCGTACAATCTTCTCAATGGAACTCTTTCATTTTGCAACTTGCTCTGGTGCTATGTCTGGGTAAACCATAGCATTCAACAGGCTGTTGTCCAGCTTGAATTGCACAATGACTTCTCCAAGTCGCTTGACTTTGGCGACTGCATCTAACTCCGTTGTTCTTTCATGGATGTGCTGACATGTGTTTGTAATGGCCTCTTCTACCTGCCCTTGACTAGTGAAAATTTACACCTTCTCAATAACAAGGTGGCTATTTTCTTTATTCAGCTCTATTATTTCCTCCATGGCCTTCATCTTCAACTCTTCCTGGGCCTTCTTTAGCACCTCAATTTCCTTCATTATGGCTGCTATACCTATTTACTTTTTCTGACGCAATTCCTTGATTTATTTCTATAGCATTTCTTCTGGCTTGTGCTACACAAGTACTAGTCACTGACTTCCTTTTGATGATCGACCAACTCCTGGTTGGCGACCTACTGCATGTGCACTAAGGTCTGGGTGGACAAATTATTGATATCCACCGTGATGCTCTGTAGCTGCTATAGTGCAGAGTTCACATCTTCTTTTACAGCGTCGATTGTAATAGGGGGAACTTGAACGTTCTTGGCCCATGGATCATTGCTAATCGATGCGAAATCCTACACAGTTTCACTTTCTGGTCCTCTCCATGAAACAATGGTATATATTGAATCTAACTTGGTGTGTACCTCACCAAAACCTTCTTGGGTGGATTGTCGCATCGCTTTTCCTATTGTATCAGATGAGTCAGTGACAGCCTTAATGAGTCGCTATAGTTGTGCCTCCATCACTGATATGGTGATACTACCCGCATCCCGCTCCATTCGTCACTTAGTCCTACACTATTCTAGGATGAATTGTTCTTTCGAATCAGTGTCTATCAATGAGTCTCCATCAGAATCATGATGACTCTACTCCTTGTGCATAGGATCTCCAAGGGCATCTATTGGTGGCCTTGTCGATACTTATTTCATGCTTACTGGTTCGCGCTAGTCCGTAGGCCAATCCTGAACTGCTGTGTCCAATTATTCATTTATCAGCTTATATTCCATTGGAATCCATTGTTTGTCAGGGTTTCATCGAGCCTGGATCTAAATAGTATGCAGCCCAATGGTGAACTACATAATTCATTGATATTTCACTCCTACTATGTCTGGTAACCATGGAAATTTGACCACTTCTTCTTGTAATTCCTCCTAGTAGACTCAAAAGTGGATCGTGAAATCTGTTTGCTGACTGGGCTCCTCTACCCACCACAATTTTTGATACCGTGTGCCTTTTCACACTTTAACAACTTCAATAGTCATTCTTTGGTAGTGCTATGGCTCCATCCAAGATACCAATGTAATTAATATCAATAGCCAGCTATATGTGAAGGCCCTCTCTCTAGCCTGAACTGAGACCACGTCCTCATTCAACCGGTTCAACAAGAAGAGGGACCATTTCATTTGTACCCCTTCAATGCATTGTTGGGCACATGAAATCACCCATGAAGTGCACTGGATGGGGCGATTCTTACGAAAAATTTTACTTACAAGGATTTGAGCGGAAATAAGTACCGTTCTATCATTAATGTTGTCGATGCGATATGCTCTACCATTGTGCTGCAAATCATACCTCTCCTTCAGCTGTGCAGCAAGCCACTTGTCGTTATCCCTTCCTTTGAAATATTACGATGGGTCTGGCCCATCCTTTGGAAACCTCATGATCTATGAGATCAAGTCCACCATAATCACAATTGGTGTGTCCAACCATAGAATTCCTGCATGAAAGCACGCCAAAATATGTTTGAAACATGCATTTGCTTCATTCAGTGGCCCAAAATGCGGCATGTTGATGAGCCCCGGTAACCCATATCTATCTAGACCTTCCACCCATTGCTGTGGAATATGCACTAAGGTCCCCCTACAACTGAAGGCAATGACTCGTAGGGATCATCTGCTACATCCTTCAGTAGCAATAGATCATGATCCTCGTACTTCAAATTCATCAACGCAGGGACGATGTCAGTGGTGCACACCATCCCTTTTGTCAACGACGGAATTTTCGGCTACTACTTCTGATCTGTGGTCATTAGTTGAGGCTTGGAACCAAGTCGCATGGGGGAGATATACCCCAGGATATCTCTA
>LPNX010930987.1:0-35771 GCA_001517045.1 Pseudotsuga menziesii | reverse complement strand
TTGAAATTGAATTTCGCATCGACAGAAAGATGCACCCTTCAATGGAGAGTCATCCTAGCATACTTGTGCTGAAAATTTGTGGAGGAAGATCCAAAAAATAGGAAGCCCTAGTTCCTGTAGCTGTACAATGTCTTCTTCTCAGGTTAGCTCTGATACCATGTTAGTTTTTCAACTTTTAAGCTAGCATTATGATAAGATCTTTTCACTGAGAGAATAACAAGCACATCAATCACATAAGCACATCACAAGAGACAAGAGACACAAAGATTTTAGGAGGGGAAACCATAAATGGAGAAAACCCCTCAACTTCCTCTAAGATAGTATCACCACAAGATGTGAACCCAAAACAGTAAGATGACCTCCCTTCACAACAGCAGCCTTCTGTCTTCTGTCAAGCCCAAGAATTTCCTTCTCCAAAAGTGCGCCACACTTGAGAGAGCAAGAGAGCTAAGTCACAAGTGATAAATAGAGAGACTCTTACTCTCTATTTATATTCTTCCGTTTACTTGAAGTGCACTCAACCTAATAATTACTACTCGAGCCTACACCTTAATTATTGTATAATAACTCAAGTGCCCCTAAATAGTGGGGACTTACCTAATGACTTGATATGACTTGTTTACATTATAATCCTCCCGATCGGAACATCGGGGCATGACCACATGACTCAAATACATAATAGAAACATCCCGGAATAAACATCGGGTTACAATACATAGAAGAATACATTCCGAAGTTACATATACATCAACAATCTCTAATGGAAATGGCCTTTGGCACCGCAGATTCCACAACCCTGGAGCTAGATGGCCCTCTCTACCCAGTTCCCTCTCCTTGTGCTTTGAGGGAGGTTCGCATCTAGCTCTTCTGCGGTAGCATGGATCTCACCTTCTGACCCTTCAAGTTCCCCCACAAGATCAATGATGATACGACCAAAATATTTATGAATTCCTCAACAATGGGGGTTGGTTGAACTAGTGACTCCCGCTCACTCAAAATCTCCATAGTGTCGAGGTTTCTTAGAATACCGCACCAATACACCCCACTTTTCTATCTATCAAGCACCCTCCACTTCACTTTGCAACTCATACAATTCACTCTGAAACTTAGTTCTACATTCTATACAACTTACTTAGCATAGTGACGCTCTCAACTCGTGTTGAGTGACCTCTTATAACATTCCATTGATCCATCCTCATCATGACCAATTCAAACGTGACCATCATGACCAAATCCACCATTAACGACTTGAATCCATAGATGATCTTGTCAATCTAATGGTCATATCGACCATAAATGCACATCGCTTCAACAAGCGTCACTGGCTAACGACTTTTAACTTCCTGTATTTATTGTTGATTTGACTAAATCACAACCTTGGGGCTGTTGTGTCTTGTCTATATAACTAAGCCAATGACACCTATTCTTGCATAGCCACTTCTTTCTGGTGCTCCCTTCCTATTTTTGTCTATCCTACCTTTGTTTTTTTTCATTGCATAGTGCCTTAGGCATTGAGCGGTTCTTCCCTCATCTGATAGGGATTCAAGCAGCTGCCATTCACAAGCTTTGGCAGTGCCGCTTGATCTAACTGTTGCAATTGAACTACAATCCCAGAGGTAATAGAATCAATAAGATATGGACTTAACTAGTGCATATGTAACTTACCTAGATGCTTTAAGAACTTGCTGTCATATAACAACAACAAATCTCCTTGCTGAAACTGTTTGTTTTCTATATGGAAATCATGCCAAGCCTTCTCTCGATCCTTCTCGATGCGTTGATGGAATCCTATGATAAAATGATCTTGTTAAATATGTATCAACTATGTTGCATGCTCTTCTAATGCTGCATCATCATCCATTCCTATCGTTGGTACAATGCATAGACTGGGAATAACGTATTCCATAGGCATGACTGCTTCTTTCCCATATAAAAATTTGAACCGTCTTTTCTCAGAAATCTTTTACTGGAATATTCAAATCCCAGTCATCTTGGTTAGTGTTACATATATTTGTAAGTGAATTCTCCAAGATTTTGTTGAATGCTTCTACAGTTCCATTTTCCTGCAGATGATATGGTGTACTTTTATTATGCTATATCTATAGCTCCTCCATCAATGCTCTTACTATGCAATTGATAAAATGGCTGCCTTGGTCACTCATTAGTATCCTTGGGAATCCGAACTATGTCACAATGTTATCAAATACAAATATTGTTGCTATCGTAGTAGTGAAATCTACAACTAGTGCATCCTCCACCCATCTTCTAAAGTAGTTGGTTGTTGTGATTATGTACCATGCACCAGTTCTCTTCCCAGGGGGGTTGATTGTACCCAAAAAGTCCACAACTCATTTTTCAAAAGGTTGCAAAGTTACCTGGGGTACCAGCGGCATTTCCTCCCATTGCAATAATTTTCCAGGGCGTTGACAGATAACGCAGCTCCGCGCATAATCTTCTGCATCATTATGTAAAGTAGGCCACTAGAGACCTGCACAAAGCACCTTCCTCACCATTGCATTACCCCTGTAGTTTCCTCTAGTGACTCTCTCATGTGCTTTTGCTAATATTTCTCCTTACTTGTGGGGTAGGACACATCGCCGTAAAATTTCATCTGGTCCCAACTTATACAGGTGTCTGACAATAAACTGATAATCAGAAGATTTAACCACCAACTGCTTCTTTTGAATTGTATAAAGTTCTTTTGGTGTGAATCCTGTCACCCAAAAATGGATTATTGGAGCATAATGGTCATTTACCATGTTAACTCGGAATAATTATGCATCAGGCAGTCCATCTTCAATAATAGTAGGATCTTCGTCTGTCTCAATTCTAGACAAATGATCAGGGCCAACATTCAAGCGAATCGACTTCACAATTATTTCAAAATCAAACTCTTGAAAGAGAAGTAACTAGCAGCATATCTCCCCCCCCAACACAGGATTATTGACCAGATACTTCAACATAGAATGGTCAGTAAAAATATTGAAATGATCACCTAGAAGGTAATTTCTAATTTTCTGCAACACATAGACCATTTCCATACCTTCTCGCTCTGTGGTTGTGTAGTTATTCTAAGCAAAGGACAAATTTTGACTAGAGAAAGCGATTGGGTGATCTAGATCTCCTTCTCCCAGCTGCACGATCACTACTCCAAGCGTAACAGAAGATGCATCAACATGAACATGGAACTCCTTGTTCCAGTCAGGGAACACAAGTATTAGCTCCAAATCCATCTTGGCCTTCAACGAGTCGAAGCTACCTTCACATTTTGGACTCCATATAAAGACAACATCTTTCTTTAGTAGTTTCTTCATCGATAAAGTAATTGCAGCATATCCTATAATGAATTTGTGATAGTACCAATTGTGCCCCAGTGTCTTCAAAAGAATATTCACATTTGTTAGTGGTGGTAAGCTCAAAATGAGCGCTATTTTTGTAGGATCAACCAATAGTACTTGCTTACACACAATGTGACCCAACAGTATCCCAAATAGTGTGCAAAAAATGCACTTCTTGGAGTTTAGCGCAATCTGATGTTGTCAACAACTTTCCAACAGGAGTAGAAGGTTTGTCCAATGATCCTTGACTAGACCATATACTGTCCAATCATCCATATATACTTGTAGGAAGTTCTGAATGAAATATTTAAATTCCATGACAACAACTCAGGAAAATAATGCAGGCACATTCTTCAGCCCAAAAGGCATCATGGTGTATTGGAAGTAGCCCCACTCAGTGACAAATGTTGTCTTATGTCGATCTTCCTTGGAAATTCATATCTAGTGATAGCCAGAAAATCCATCTGTAAAAGAATACATCTCCTGACCACCTACTCCTTTGAGTACTTAATCTGTGAATGGTTTCAGAAACGGATCATGCATACATGCATCATTTAGTTTTCTTAAGTCAACCCAAATATGAAATTCACTTGTTTTCTTGTCTTAGACCACCATGGGACTGGTCCATTCGGATTATTTGATGGACTCAATTATTCTAGCATCTAACATCCTATCAAGTTCAGCCTTGAATCTTTCTTTATATCATGGATTCAGGCGATACAACCTTTGTCTTATTGGTTTCGCATCTAGCTTTAATGGAATATTCATCTCTCCTATATCATGCAGTATCCCCTTAATTTATGAGAACTTTGTTGGAAATAGATCTTGAAATTCATGTAGCAGGTCTATGATTTTTTCCATGGTATCCTTGTGCCAATAGTCCCAAACACTAGCAAATTTTGGGTCCTCTTCCATCCCAATGTTAACCTTTATGATCTTCTGTAGATGAATCATGGGATCAGTCGGTACATATGGTATTGCAACATCCCTACTCCCTTCTATCTCTGGAATAGTGATAACGCATATCTCATCATCATCTTCAGGTTTTCTAGATACATTATAGCATTCCATCATCGACTCCATGTGGGAATACGCATGTGGGTCCATGAGATATGCGACTAGTACACCTTTTAAAACCAAATCCCAAATAATTTGAAGTGCATTGTTGACATCAAGATTAGCGTCTGCAAAACTAAAAGTCTGCACAAAGAAAACTTTCATCTCCTCCCCAGTGGTTATTTCCCTACGCATCTCCACTGATACGTTCTTGGCATTTCATCCAAGGTGCGAATAAATGCATGGACCCATTCATCCTTTCATCATAATGCCCACAATTTTTGGCATTCAATCAAATGGGCATCGAGGTCATTTTGTCCTTCATACTTCCCAATGTGACACACCTCTGTGTTGCCAAAGAGAACGGTCATCAACCATCAACACTGCTCCCATCTAGTAATTATATTTTTATGAGTCACCCACTAGCATGTTGGAGTAGCCTTCAATGCTTCCTCCATTGCCAACGGTCGTTGTATTTATGTGATTTTTTCTTCAAATTCCATTAAGATTTCTAAAATTTTAGGTATCCCTTCATAAACTGGTAATTCTACAATCTTAGTTGCGACATGGAGCAATGATTGTGTGATCAAAAAACACTTCCTAAATGACACCTCATGCATGCGGTTTTGCCAGTTTTCTAGCGCATCCTTAGAATCAGAAGACACAGAACTAGCACTGCACCATCTGAGTTCTCCATCAGCAATGGGGTGGATATAACATTTAGAGATGTTGTAGGCATGATCCCTTCCCCTGACAATTTCATCCTTTACTGGTTCAATGTATCACCTGCCTTCATTGGGATCCACAGGCGCGATGACTGTGATATCCTAATTCTCGAATGTCATCACCCTTTTCTTAATGTTAATCACCTCCATACTATTGTTAGCCCATCCAATCCCTAGTAGTGATGGATAGGATAATTCACCATTAACAAATTCAATCACATCAAAGTCAACATAAGTTTTCATACCTTCAACGTCCATAACCAGGTTGGATACTCGTCCGATTAGTTGTAATTTAGCTTGATTAGCCAATCATAATTGCATAGGGGACCAACCCAATGTCGGCCTCCCCATCTTCTTCCAGGTTTTCTTTGTTAGGATATTCACATCAGATCCCATATCTAGGATTACTGAATCGACCTCATAGTCCCCAATCTGAATTTTCATGTGCATCTCCTTACCTGTATTTTTCTTGTGTAAAGAGTTCACCGCGGAATCCTTCCATTCCTTACCCAAGCAGTGCAACAAATTTTCAATATCAGCTAAAGCATCTAGATATATTTCTAGTGATAAGAAACTCTCAAAGAAGTGCTGCAAGGTACCATGCTGCCGCGATGGTCCTACCTACAATGAAGAATCAAAAGTAGAAGGAATTTCATAGACATGTGACTTACCAAGATTTCTTCTGATCGAATCTCGGGATCCAAAAAATGTCTCCTTTTTAGCTGCAATATCAAATGATGCCTTCTTCTATCTAGCTAGACAAATTTGTGGCCAGGGCCCATCCTCTCCTATTGTGGCACCTGCACTGATGACAATGGCAACGTCAACAGCCTCTGTTCTGGGCTCTACTGGGATCGTTGCAATTGTCGTCCTCTGATTCTGGCTCATCCGTGGATTCCGAGTCAGTGATAGATTCTGGTTCAACGGAGGGTTCATTAGTTGATTCATAATGCTAGAGTGGAACTTGATTTTGTGTCTGGTTCTAGTTTTGCAGTTGATTATGATTCTGTACCTGATTCTGGCTTTGCAACTGATGAAGGTTCACGACCTTCCATCTCATGATTAGCTGTGGTCAGTTTTTGACATTATGATCGATCGCCATGCAATATGTACATGACCGCTGCAAGTGTGGGAATTCCCTCTGGTAGTGCCCAAATACCCCACAATTATAGCACTAGACTATTCCGTGACCTCATCGTCCTCCTCTTCCAAAGCCTCCTCCTCTTCCTTGGGATCCTCCGTGAAATCCTCCCTGTTGCAGATACTACAACTGGGTCATCTGTTGTGGCAGGGGGNTCCGTGACCTCATCGTCCTCCTCTTCCAAAGCCTCCTCCTCTTCCTTGGGATCCTCCGTGAAATCCTCCCTGTTGCAGATACTACAACTGGGTCATCTGTTGTGGCAGGGGTTTGGCTGATTTTGAATATGCTGTGCAGCTTGAACATACTACAACTACAACTAAGGCATCTCCATTTGATTATACTGCGGCTACGATGCAAATTGTGGCTGCGATGCAAACGGTGGTTGCGGCTGCGATGGTATAAATTGCATTTGCGATAGTGGTGTATACTTTAGTTGTGGTTGAGAGTTTTCCATATGAGACTGTGGCTGCTGTTGTTGTACTATGCAATGATCTTTTCCCTTCATAAAGTATGAATCATATGTTCTTTCCTACAGCAGATCATATGCATGACAGCCTTTGTCTTCATGCCACAACAATCTACAAAAGGAACAGTATAGGTTGGCTAGTTTTGACACTATCTTCTACATGTAGCTACACTCTTCATGTCGGTGCCCATAAACTTGACATATACGACACCATGGTACACTGCCACAAATTAGTGGGTTCGATACCCCATATAGAAGATAATTCCAGAAGGTAGGGAAGGTATATTTAGTGTGTCCATCTGCATGACAATGAATGCCCCAAATATCACCATGATTCTCTTTCCCCTTCTTAATGTATTGCAATTGCAGCATCAAGTTTTCTAGCTGTGCCTGAATTTGGTTCATACCAATTGCATTCTCTCAACCAGGTGAAGCTTCTAACTTCATCGTGATCTCCAAAGCCTCACTCTGTGTCATGATATTCTGCTGCATCAGTGGTTTCCGGATATGAGGTTCCAAGGCTATGATAAACCACTCTTTGTGCTGAACATCACTCATATCAAAGCTAGTCCATGCCATCAACATATTAAATCTTTGATCAAAGTCCCAAATAGTCTCATTCAGAAACTCCTTGATATCTTTCAACTCAATAATGTATTATGCCTCCAATTTAGGCTTCCATAATTCTTCGATCAGTCCCTTCTGAACTTCATCCAATGTTTTCACAGGGGTCATTGTAGGAACCTATATAAATTTCATGTACCAATCTAGTGCATGACCTAGTAGAGTATTCACCAGTTGGCCATTCAAGACATCATCATCTGTGGTTTGTCTAATAGTCCATACTTCCTCACAGAGAAACCAATACTTCTTGGGATCATTAGTCCCATTCCCATGTAACAAAGGTAACTTTGTGTCATCTCCCACCATCCTGGGCCTTCTTCCTACAGATGCTAACCTACTACTAGAATGCTGTTGACACGTCGGGAAAGTTGGTATGGAATTTGTGTTTCTCCCTGGATTTGAAGTGGTGTTTGGAGGCATGGGTACATTTATTCTTGGGTTTGAACTTACTGCCATCCTGGGTGTAGTATGGGTTTGGGATTCCTTTTCGTCATTGTAGGGTATTTTTGTCCCATGTAGTTTTCCTTCATGGTTTCGCATTTTGATCGCACCAGGACCTTCCCCTATCCTCTACCTCTTCTCTTCTTGAAACCTTGATCCTCCCCTTGTACAACCACTTTCTTCCTTGTATTCCCTCATAGTCTCATTGAAACTTGCACCCATCTACCCCTTATCTTCCCATTCATATCCCCCCTTTAGTCATAGTATATACTGCCTCCACACACCAGAGTTCTACTACTCTAAGTGCATCTTTAGTATATCCTTTTCACAGACAAGCATTTTAATTGAAAACTATAGAGACAATAAGACCCTACCTATGGGTCCATTGAAAAATTGCCTTTCTTCTTTGCTGTAGGACTTTGTAGTGTCGACTGAAAAATTCAGTAATATTTCCTTCTAGGATACTATCCAGCTAGACCTCAACAACTCACGGTGCTTTGTTGTTAGTTTCTTGTAGTTCTTGGATCAATTCAGGGGTCCAGGATGTTGGTTATCCTCCTTGGAAATTTGTTATCTTGTATGTGAACTGTGCCAACCACTCATACAATATGATGGGAAACTCACAAAAAAAATACTCTTGAGGACCGTCGTGTATGTAATTCGCCAAACACTTGTCTATTGTTAGTCTAAGGTTTTTATTTTTTGCTTCAACAAATTGTCACAGATTCTGATTGAAGCAATCTTGAATTTTTGGTCATGTCAGATGTCACATCCACTCTTGAATTTCTGATCATGTCGGATGCCACATACCCTCCTCTTAGTCACAACAAGGGCCCGGAAACAAAACCATTTGTTATCTCAAAAATCAACCAACAAAACCTAGTTGATAGGGGTCCCACTATGTCGACACTCAACTCACCATGATCTCCCTGAGCATCAACCTAGATAGGTTTTACCCTGTCCAACAACACCCACAGAGCGGATGCATTCTGACCCGAGATGTTCAAGGGAGGGCTGTCGGAACCAAGTTTTCATAGCATAGAAGAGTATTAGGGCATCTATGATTCATTAGCTTAATGGCCAGATCAGATCAACTTCTTTAACATAACCATTCATCAATGCACATCATTCATTCATAACTGTAACAGATCTACCAGTGTGAAAACAAATTTTAAAAAGATGACAACATTCATAAACAGTAAACATCGCATCATAGATCCATATTTCAGATTCACTTATCATTTATCATCGAATTTGTAGGAACATAAAGACAAAAAAATATAAAAAAGATAACAACGATTTAGGTCAATATTTTCCTTATCATATTACTTCTGCGCAATCAACCACATATCAAAATGTATAACAATTCATCTCCAGACTGATGCCTCAGATGTCAATGATCAACTTGATATCTACAAACTTGTTCTCTCTTTGATTCCCCCTCTTAGATTCATAATTATTATTCTACATATAGGCTTGCGCCTTTACATTCATGGTCCACTTCTAACTAACTCCTAACTTATTTAACTGACTAATGACCAATATCCACAAATAAATGGTCAACAAGTACAAAAGGTGACACAAAATATTCAAAAGTAGTCTATCTTCCGCCTATTATGCTATCTTCATCTTGCGCAGTGTCTTTTGAGCTTGCGCAACATTCGTGATGCTGTGCAACTTACCCCAACCCCTTTCCAACACTGTTCCTGCAAACAAAAAACAAGGTACTATTCACGTTTGTACGGATTTTTGCAATTTGAATTTGGATTTTCCCAAAGAAATTTTTCCAACCCTGTTTATTAATCAAATCATCAACGCCTGCACCAGACATGAAGTCTTTTCCTTCATGGATGGTTTCTCTAGATATAACCAAATTCAGATCTGGAAGGAAGATCACTACAATACTGGATTCAGAACGCCTTAGGGCACGTTTGCATACCGAGTCATGCCGTTCGGTCTAAAAAATGCCGAATCCACTTTCCAGTGAGCAATGAATTTTTTCTTTCATGACCTCATCCACATTATCCTAGTCTACTTTGATGACCTTATGACTCACTCATGGAAGCATGCACATCACATAGATGACTTACACCAAGTTTTCTTAAGGTGCTGCAAGTACAAATTCCGCTTGAACCCTCTCAAGTGCATGTTACAGAGAGAAAATTCCTATGGCTTGGGGTGTACCACAACATACAACTTTGACACTAGAAATCAATCTTTCCCAATATGCAAGAGAAATCAAACATCTACCACAACGGGATATCAAATCGTACTTTGTTCTAGATAGTTGAAGTAGATCCTCGTTGAGATTTCCAATTCACGCTTGTGTTAGCAATTCGCTCTCAACAATAGTAAACAAGACAAACATGCTATATAATAGTGTGTTATATCTACTCTATAATATGTATTCAATGATTCATAAACAATTAAACATATCCATGGATTCAATATTCATATTAAATTGCACATAATTAGACAGGAAAATATATTTCTATTAATAAAATCAGAGATTACAAAAGTGACAACCTCTATCGGCACGTCTATGAACCAGAGAAACCAAGTCCTTCACCTGGGATTCCACCACCTCAATCCTCCATCTCTCGATAGCAAGATCACAAGCAAATGAAATCTTGGGAAGAACACAAAGTGATCCAAAGGGACAAAGGGATGTAGACTTAAGTATATGCAAATTGTGGAAACAATGGACTGTAGTTTCCTTGCTCTTCAATTCCTTCTCTTCAATGTATCCAAGGGGTTCCTTATATAATACTCCAAGAGGGTAATGGAGGGTTGAATCCGAGTGTTCCCAGGGAATTTGGAAGGCCAAGAATCAATTTATTTGGACTCCTATGAGGAAAAATCCAAAAATATTTGAACTTATGCACACATCCCGTTGTATGCGGGTTTGAGGTCAAAAGTCATGTGTACACGCGAGTATGGGATTAAAAGTCATGTCATACAATCAAAGCATAATATGAGGCCATGGGGTCTAAAGAGTCTACAGAGGGATAGGGAAGGCCATCAATATGTGATCAACCATGTGTGGTAAAATAAGCTATAACATATGCCCCCTAATGTGTGAGGTTAGAGGGGTAACATGATGGATGAAATACATTATAAAATCCATCCCAGAAGTGGAGTAATGAAGACCTAGGTGGAAGAGCTAGCCACTCATTAGTACAATACAATGATAAATCTCTGCATATGACTGCAAATAAATAGAGTAGTCCTGGATACATAAGAGTACAATGGACATGAATAGGAATGATATACAAAATGTGACATGTGTGGTCATCTCCACGTATAATATACAATAGATTAGAATCTCCAATGTGGATGAATATATACACCGAATCAAGATCTCCATAATGGATGAATATATACAAAGGATCAAGATATTCATAATAGCTGAAGATATATGATATACATTGGAATCAAATCATGAGAGCTGAAATCTCATGAACAATGGCACGATCAAGGAGGTAGCATATATAGAATGCCACCATGCTGGAAAGTATTCTACACAAACTATTACAATTACATGTCCTACTATATGAATATATGTGTCGAGGTCAAACATAGTAGTCCATTGTTTGATTACCGGTCATTGATGCATACCGTTAACAGACGCGAGAACACCCGCTAATAATGAAAATGGGAATCGAGGTACTATAGTGTAATCTAAAAAGTGTGAATATATGTTTTGAAGTTGAAAACTTGGAAGAATACATCGATAAGGGGACATTGATGTATTCCCAAAACCGTCGATGGCGAGAGAACCTACCACTGATGACTGTAAGTCTCAAGGAACTCAAATGACTCTAGACTCCTATTCCAGAATAAATGATCTGATGTCGATGGAATGGAATCCACTGGAAGGAGGGAATTAAGGCATCCCCCATCAACCAACATGAGGTACTCAGCAATGATGTATAATGTGGAACAACAAGATGTGCACAAACCAGTAATAGTATAGGGAATGACTGACATGCAAAGTTAAGATAACTAAGGAATGGCCGATTCAAGATTCATTTTCCTTTGAACAAGAGAATAAAGGTGAATAGTTATTGAAGGTAGGCAACATGGACTCGATATGCAAACTTGGACATCTCTGTGACATAGGAGGAATCAACATAGGCTACATAGGGACTGGAAGCTTAACTAGTCAGTGGAGATAAACTTAGAGTAATGACTATAGCTCCTAAAGTCAAATTAATACCCAACCAAGGGATGTGATATACAGTTTTCTGTTCGAAGGCAACATGAATCAATTGCTTCCAAAGATAAAATATTTTCTTGTCCATATTTTTGGTTTTTTTATTTTTTTGTAATTTTTCAGATATTTTGAAAAGCTTGAAAAAGAATAAAAGTACTTTATAGAACAAATCTAGGAGGAGATGAGTGTCAGGGTACAAGAAAACTAGTTCCAAGCAGTGGAACATGCCTATGCTCAGTGCAAGGATATATGTGTAGGATAACGACACTCGGGGGAAGGTCTCATCCTAGTAAAATGGATGATCAAGCTGCAAAAGACATATAAAAATGATCTGCTTAGCTAGACATGAGACAAGTTAAGGCTATATGGCTGATAAGTTGAAGTTAGGTAGCAGACATAAAGCTCAAGAAAGCAAGCAAAACTCATGAAAATGAAATTACAACTTGATATATACAAGGGAGTCCCAAGGGAAATGGCCAACATAAATTTCAAGAGGAGTATGAAGCTCTTGCTCAAGGACATGGTGAGACTGAAAGGACTCCCACAACCTAAAGGATAAATGTCGGCATGGGCACCAAATACAATATGGTATCTAACTAGGGTACCCATGTATTAGAAAGCTCTACCATTCACATAATGTCACTTCTAAAAGCAACATGAAGGTTTCATGACAAGATGGAATGGGTTTGTACCTAGGGTTAAGATGAAACGGTCATAAGGTCATGCAACATGCTAGCGGATGTGAAATCCTAACCTATATTCTAGTTTAGACATGATACCTATAAAGAAATGAATGGGTTGAAGTCTTGGTCAAACCACGCTCAAAACGGGATCCTACAACATCATATAAGTCCAAACGGTCCGAAAATGGTCAGAAACAGTAAAAAACTATAGGAAGTGGGTAAAAATTTCAAAAACATTTCTATTAAATATTGAAAAATTAAAAATTTTCATACCATTTGAATTTTTACCCACCATAGTACATTTGAGTCCAGAAATTTAGAAGCAAATTCTGGGAGCATCGTCTAGCAGAATCACTCCGTGTTTGATCCAGGTAAATTCTCTTGCTCCTCTCTTTCATTTCCATGTAAAAATTTTAAATTTTCACAATCAATTTTTTTTTTAGGCCACCCCAAAATGTGCATTTCGGACCACGTGGAAATAGAGCCTTTTTCTATGTATAGGGCTAGGTATACACATAAAAGACCATGATACCCATGCACATACACAGCTATTCTGAAAACAGTCGCTTATAGGTACAAATATGTGATTTTCAAAGTGAAGTACTGATGAAACTCAAATTTTTTTGTGCAGGATGGTGGTAGAATGGAGAGAGAGGGAACATGGTGATGTTGAGGAGGAAGTATAAGGAGATATGATGGCTCAGCAAGCATTGAGGGATTGTGGGTTGTATAAGTTTTGGTGCCTTGACAGCTTAAGAGCCAAGCCAAGACTACTCCATCTGCTAGTAGACTACTAGGATCCAAATTCTGAAAGCTTTTAGATATATGGGATGTCATTCAGCATTTAGGTTGAGGCAAGTGACTTAAGTCCATTCTCCAACGAATCATCGCACAGAGAAAGAATAATTGGCATATCATGTTGTATCCTGCTTTGTGGGTCTATAGAACCACGGTCAAGATTGCTATCAGTTTTTCTCTCTATTAGTTTATGCATGGGGTGGAGTCAGTATTAAGGTTTAATGTGAAATACCTTCTATGAAGATAGTTGTGGAGCTTTTACCATGTACTTCCACATTGGAAGAACGTCTGGTCCACTTGGAGTATCTTGATGAGCAGTGTCAATATGATTTAGTGTCTCTTGAAGTTAACAAGCGTCGCATTAAGGTCCAGTATGATAAGTCTCTCCGTCCAAAGAGGTTTAGTGAAGGTGGAGGACTCGGTTTCTCCAGTTCATAGATGTGCTGACAGAGGTTGTCACTTTTGTAATCTCTGATTTTATTAATAGAAATATATTTTCTTGTCCAATTATGTGCACTTGAATATGAATATTGAATCCATGGATATGTTTAATTGTTTATGCATCATTGAATATATATGTTAGAGCATATCTAACACACTATTATATAGCATGTTTGTCTTGTTTGCTATTTTTGAGAGCGAATTTCTAACACAAGTGTGAATTGGAAAGCTCAACGGGGATCTACTTCAACTATCTGGAACAAGGTACAATTCGATATCCCTTAGTGTTAGATGTTTGATTTCTCTTTCATGTTGGGAAAGATTAATTTCTAGTGTCAAAGATGTCTATTGTGGTACACCCCATTCCATAGGAGGTTTCTCTCTGTAAGAGAATTGGTGACCATACTGGGGATCTACTTCAACCGTCTATAACAAGGGACGATTGGATATCCATTATTGTTAGTAATTCACTTTCAACAACAAAAAACATGACAAACATGCTATATAATAGTGTGTTAGATCTAATCTAGAATATATATTCAATGATGCATAAAAATTAAACATATCCATGGATTCAATATTCATATTCAATTGCACATAATTGGAGAAGAAAAGATATTTCTATTAGTAAAATCAGAGATTACAAAAGTGACAACCTCTGTCGACATGTCTACAAATAGAAGCAATCGAGTCCTCCACCTGGGCCTCAACCAACTCAATCCTTAATTTCTCAAGCTCAAGCTCACAAGTAAAGAAAATCTTGGGAAGAACACAAAGTGCTCCAAAGGGACAAAGGGATGCAGACTCAAGTATATGCAAACTGTGGCAACAATGGACTATAGTTTCCTTGCTCTTCAATGTATCCAAGGGGTTCCTTATATAACACTCCAAGAGGGTAATGGAGGGTCGAATCCGAGCGTGCTCAAGGAATTTGGAGGGCTAAGAGTCAATTTATTCAGAATCCTATGAGGAAAAATACGAAAATATTTGGATTTATGCACAAATCCCAATGTACACGGGTTTGAGGTCAAAAGTTGCGTGTACATGTGAGTAGGGGATTAGAAGTCACGTACAAAAATAAATAGGGGTTTTCAAGGGATGAAATTGGATCATCAAAGGATAATATGAGTCCATGGGGTCTAAAGATTCTGCAGAGGGACAAGGAAGGCCATCAATATGTGATCAACAATGTGTGGTAAAATTAGCTATAGCAGTGCGTATTTTGTGTCCCAGCACCGGTTGGTTACTTGGGTTCATTGTTTCCCACAAAGGGATCATAGTGGACCCTCTCAAAGTCCAAGCCATTCTATCCCCCCCATCACCATGCACTTTGCGAAAGTTGCAGAGTCTTCAAGGAAAGGCTAATTTCCTTTGTTTTTTTTTTATCCCGGAATATGCACCAAAATTTCATGGTTTTTTGTGACTGCTTCATACCAACATCTATTTTGTTTGGGCTCAACAAGAAGAATATTATTTTAACATATTAAAACAAGATTTTTCCTCTTCCCTGTTGTTGTCTCCACTCGAATTCAACAAGGACTTCATTCTTTACCAGTCGGCATATGAAAATTCCATCACTGGATTTGTGGTCCAAGAGGACGATGGTCATCAAGAGCATGTAATCTATTATGTAAGCCTGAAGCTGACTGACCCCCCTTTGTGTTATTCACATGAAGAAAAGATGGCCCTTGCTATCGTATTCTCTATCCAAAATCTATGCTACTATATCATTTTGATCCATACTTGAGTTGTAGTTGATTCCAACCCTATGTGGTACCTCTTGAGTTGTTGCCTCCTCCAAGGTCGCCCACCAAGTGGATTTTTGTCCTCCAGGAGTTTGACTTGGAATTCATTGCACCAAAGAGCACTAAAGCATTGGTGTTAGCTACACTTATGACAAATCTACCTCCTTCGTCTGCGTCACCACCCATCACGATAGACTTACTTGATGAACACTTGTTTGTCATCTCCATAGAAGATCCATGGTATGGGGGCATTCTCCTATACTTGCGAACCCAAACATTCATGGCCCACCTAAGCTGAGAGGATAGATGGCACATCTGACACCAAGATGCTCGCAATCTCCTCATTAGGGATGTCTCATACTGTCAGGGCATTGATACCATATTACGCCGTTTCCTCACCCATGAGTAGGCAAAGAAAGTCCTTAATGATTGTGACAATGGAGCATGCAGTGACCACCTATCCAGTTTAGCCACTACCCAAAATATTCAGCGAGCTGGTTATTTTTGGCCTTTCATTTTCTCTAATTACATCGAGGCAGTCAAACACTGCCGTATTTGCAAACTCTTTTCCCCAAAATAAAGGAACCCCCCCCACGCCACTGCATCCCATTGTCACAGCTGGTCCCTTCTGCAAGTGGGTGATAAATTTCATGATGATCACTCCTACCTTGACCAATTAACATAAATACATTATTATGCTTATCGATTACTTCACTAAGTGGGCCTAGGCCATGCCCACATTCAATTGCAAAGTTGAAATGACGACGCGATTTTTCTTTAACCATGTCATTTCACGATTTGGTGTTCCCCAACAGATAGTCTCCGACCATGGTAAACATTTTGAAGACGTTGTTTGGATAGAAATTTCAACCATGTTGAATTTTGAGCACCAGTACTCATCATACTAATATCCTCAGGGAAATGGGCAAGTTAAATAAGTCAACAAAATTATCAATACCATGCACCAGCAGATGGTTGGAAACCACAAAAAAAACTGGAACCATATGCTATTTTCCTCCCTCAGGGCCTACCGCATGTCCATGAAGAACACCACCAGCTTCACCCCATTCCACTTGGTCCACAGTGTTGAATCTATACTCCCCATTGTGTGCCAAATTCCATCACTCCTCCTTGCCATTGAACTCCTTCCTGACACCTCACCATTAGAGGAGTGCCTTACTCTACTTGAACAAACCAATGAGGACTGTCACACTGCTCTCCAAGCAATTGAAGTAGCTAAGACACAGTCGAAGTCACATTTTAACTCCCATGCCCACCTTTGCACCTTTAGTGAAGGCGATATGGTCCTTGTTTATGACCAAGTCAACAATAAGTTGGGTAAAGGAAAGTTCAAAACCATGTGGTATGAACCATACACTACAACAAAACCCTATGATTAGCATCTCTTTTAGCTTCCTTTTTAGCATCCACTATCAATTTTAGTGTATTTTTCATCATTTTTTTGACAAAGTGGATGCTTTTCCGTAGGATGACGCTTTTAATGGCATTATTTGCGTTTCATTTTGGGTTATATTGGATGTTAATTAGCATCCCAATTAGCATCCCTTTTTAAACGTTGGCTCTATTTTTGATGCTAATTAGCGTCCCAATTAGCATCCCCATTAGAATCCCAATTAGCATACCAATTAGCATCCCAATCAGCGTCCCAATTAGAATCGCAATTAGAATCCCAATTAGCGCCCCAAGTAGAATCCCAATTAGCATCCCAATTAGAGTCCACAAAATCATCCCATATAATTCCAAGAATAGCCTCCAAAAAAACATCCTGAATAACATACACCATATATTAATCCAGGGTTAGGGATAGGAATTGCGCCATGAATTTTGACAAGAAACACATTCAACATAGTGCCAAGTATAGAGCTAGGAATTGCACCTAGAAAACATCAAACATAGAGCCAGGTATAGATCCACGTATAGCAACTAGAATAATGCCAGCAATTTCGAAAGGAACCGCGCCAAGAATTGCACTAGGTTTAGAGCTAGGAATTGTGTTCATAAAATGTCCAACATAATGCCAGATATATATAAGTCAATGATCATGATTCATGTGATAGTACTTTTGGATATTTATTTATCATAGTGGCATCTAAATGATCATAATCATGGCACTTTTGGACCTTGATTAATCCTAATGAGCGGTAAATTACCTTAATGTCACCTAAATTTCTCTAATGGAATATATGTGTGCCCAACAACGTTTGATAGACCCTAATGGCATATGATTGTCCCTAACAACATGACGATGATGCATTACGATAATTATGATGAAGCTTATGGATATGATTTTATAAATATAAGACTATATCATCCATTCTTCTGACGTAGTATGGCTCCTTTCCAGGTATGATTTTAAGGAGCCATACTTATTTAAAAGTGTATAAATGTTGGCGAATCTTACCAATTCTTAAATTTCCAACTATAAAATATTTGGTGATATTTTTCAAAAAATATTTTAATTTCCAAGGATTTTATATCGTTTATATAATAATTTGGCAATTTTTAGGGTGAAAAAATTTTACTCCATCAAAATTGGGCAAAACAAGGCTTCAAAAAATGCAAAATGGCGAATCTTTTTTGGGAGAAAAACATGGAAAAATAGCCCATGGGCTAAATTTATCCCCTAAAATTATCCATGCTCCTTTCTCATTATTATCACAATTATAGTGATGATGACTACGACGATGACAATGATGTTGATTTATTGTATGAACGATGCAGATGTGGATGTAACGATGATTATTCATGTGGTATCACTTTTGGATCCTAATTGATTCTAATGGAACCTAAATTTCTATAATGACATCTAAACAACCCTATTATCATCGAATTGACTATAATGACATATAAATGACCTTAACAATTACACAAGATGAATCCTAATGTCAAAGAGTGATTAAGAACACTAATGGCATATGCATGACCATAATGAAAATGACAACGATGATTTTGTTGATGATGTACTTAATGATGACAATGATGATGATAATGAGGATGATGATCAAGATGGTGTTGATGTACCATATTGCACTGATGATGATGATGGAAACGTTAATTTCCATGATGATGATACATGTCATAATACTTATGGATACTACAAAACTTGAGATATTGGAGTAAATAACAAGTAATAGAGGTTGTGAGGTGTTGACCATAAAAATATTGTTAGGAATTGAGTTTTACATTAATTGATCTGGCCATTTGGTGTAGTAGTTCCCCCATCTCCCCTACACCCCCCTTGTAGAAAGGTAGTACAATACAACCTATCATGGTGCTACCAAAATATCACCCTACAAGGTTGTTTTAGACAACCCTCCCCATCCATTACCTCATTTTTACCAAGAACATCCAAGGCACAAGAAGTGGATATCAATATTAACACAAAAGCTAACTTTGTTTGTACTATTAAGGACATTTTGGTTCTGGTTTAAAATGGATGAAGCAAAAAGAATTTTAATAATTCCCATAGTGTTACTCTGAAGAAGTGGATCGAATGTTTTTACATATTTGGCCTTATAAAAGGAAATCTATGAAGGAAAAACCCTTTCTTGTGTGAGTCCACCTTGCCTATGGTTCAACTCACTATAAATAGTTTTTTTTCTGGCTTCCAATACTTGTGCTACAAGATTAATGACCCTTTTATATCATAGTAGACAATTTGTGAAAGGTTTAATTGCATGACTCTTAAATCTTCGTTTATATTTTGCTGAAATTTGTTAAAATATTGTAACTTTGGAAGATATTCTATTGTAATTTTGTTGTATTCTCCTTTGGAGATGTTATTCCTCCATTTGGAGATGTCCTTGATGTAATTGGTCATGTAAAATTCATGAGGTAAACCCTCCATTTTAAGTTGGGGCAATAGTACCCATAGAAGTAATATATAAAATGTATTTTGAGTCTCCCAAGGTAAGCTGATGCTAATTAGGGAACCTGGATGACCTAGTTAGTTATTTGAGACACTCACCTAATGAATATAAATAGGTGAGGCACCTCTCTCATTTATGCATATCCTACACTCAAGTATTGTGCTGGACAGAGAGAGAGAGAGAGAAAGAGTCTACTATGGAAGATGGGAAACTATTCTTGTTGCTGGGGTTTTACACTGTCTTGGTAGAATTCTATAGTGAGGAATTTTTGTGGGGTTTTCTCCCTTGTGCTTTCCGTGAGGAAAATGTTTGTGTTCTCTTGTGTTGCTACATTTGTCTTATCTTTCAGTGATACTTTGCTTATGGTTATGGTGTTATTATGATAAATGTTTCTAGATCTTGTATAACCATTAAAAAATCTAACATGGTATCATATATACCTTGAAAGAAGTCTTTGTGCAACCAAAATAGTGTTACAAGTACAACTATTGAAGATTAGGGTTTCATGCTTGAAAACTCTAAAAGACCAAAACTAGTATTTTTGGAACTTTCACCATATCTCAAGATTGGAGAATTATTAGGAGACGAAACTTTACCCGGATGAAGATAAATTCTGTATGTACCATGTGTAAATTTTTCATCCTTCGATTCTCTACAATATAGGAGATATGATTCCTCCAACTCAGGATTCCAACCTCTCCTTGATTTCAACCTTAAACAGGTGACCTAGGGAAAATTGCTATATCGCGGGCTAGGAAGGTAGAAATGAAATTTTATACGATGTTCCAGAAAGGGAAGAGAGGGTAGTTTTTGTTGTAAAATTTTCATACCCTACAGGTGAAATATTGACATGTGAAATTCCGTACAAGTGCGCTATGATGAACAGTCCTTAAATAAGTCACCTTGGGAAAATTCGCATAAGTCCTAATTGGTGAAACCAATTCTTCTCTAAACTGTGGTGATAGAAAGAGCCGAGGCTGCCTCAGTGAGAAGTATCAAACAAATAGGAATAATTTTTTCTTAGATATATCTCAGAAACAAGAATAGTAATTTATGCATAAGAATCCAGAGAAAAACTATGGCTTCTTGTTCCGGGCACTTCCCTCCACCAATCAGTTGAAAAAGGAGGACCATCAAATTCTTCCCTAGGAAGTTTTGGTAAAATAAGTATACTACTCATCTTTCCTTGAGGAGGCACATCTTTCTATACAATCAGATCTGAAAGGTACCTAAGTTGAAAAATGAGGTTTTCTCTATCAAACCCTAGGTCCACCAGAAGAAGTCTTTCAAAAGGCAAGCATCAAGTTGAAGCATTCTCACTAGTAAGTTTCATCCTCTGTATTTCCATTTGAGGTTCTCATTTTTATCAAAATGAAAAAAAGTACCAAGATTGAGGAAAAGCTTGAAAGAGTCAAGAAATTCTAAGCATGTAATTATAGAGTTCTTACCATACTTAAAGAAGCATGAAGAACTATGTCAAAGAAAGAGCTACAGATCCAAACAGAAATGATGTCAAAGAAAAGCAAAAGAAATACCTAATCAAAATAAAGATGAGTATTTTTGTCTCCATTTGATCTCACATGTATCATCCTTGAAGACTCCTAAGGATATGTCCAATGCAATGGTCAACATGTACGAAGATGACCTTGAGAATTCAACTCAAGAATGTGAAGGTACAATGTTAGAAAAAATTCATGATTACTTCACAAGAAGATCTCATCTCAAGGAGCAATTAGAGGCCTTTGAAGACAATGTCAAAGAAGCAAAATCATAATTTACAACTCTAAATGGTCTTCCAAATTTAGTAAAAAGAGTTTTTCTAGTAGGAAGATCACATATGGAGAAATTCATAATTGATTGAAGAAGAGATGAGAATCAAGTCCTAAAAACTCAGGTCAAGAATAGAAAGAAAAAGAATGAAGAACATTCCTGCCAAGAATAGAAGGACATCTCACAAGTCAACAATTCAGTTGTGATGTGAAAGAATATTTTGCGAAAGAATGTCCCAAGAAGGAAGAACATAAGGATGATATGTTTTAGAAGTACCATTCGATCATACAGAATGATTTGTGGATATGAGCTCAAGACATGAAGGGAAGCTGTATGAAGTGTTGTCTCCTTTCACACACCTAGGTTATGTGGCAGAAATCTTCAAGCCACTCGGTGTGTCCTTGGGGTCACATCTCAAGTCAAGGTTGTCACCTTGTTCTTGACTCCTTCGTTCAGGCTAACTCCTAACAAAGCCAAGGGGGGTAGACCTTGTTAAATTACTAAGGCTAATTACTTAGTGTGATGGTGTTATAATTATTAAGTTGTTTAGGAGTTTTGAAGTTAACCAGTGAAAGAAAAAGATAACAAGATGTAAGATTTAAAGCATATAAGCACAGTAATGACACTCAATATAGATATATAATTGAAATAAATGATCAAATAAATCACCAGTGCCTTAAATGGAGTCAAAAGAGAAAATAATGTGCTTGCATGTGCTTGAATGAATGTTTTGCAAATGTCTCTTGGTAGATTTTAAATTAATGTAGAATGTGAATGAATTAAATTAGGCGAAAAGGGGATTCCAGATATACCCGAGGAGTATCTTGATGAGTAGTGTCAAGATGCTTTAGTGTCTCTTGAGGTTAACAAGAATCACATTAAGGTCCAGTACAATAAGTATCTCTATCCCAGGAGGTTTAGTGAAGGTGGAGGACTCGATTTCTCCGGTTCATAGACGTGCCGACAGAGGTTGTCACATTTGTAATCTCTGATTTTATTAATAGAAATATCTTTTCCTGTCCAATTATGTGCAATTGAATATGAATATTGAATCCATGGATATGTTTAATTGTTTATGCATCATTGAATATATATGCTAGAGTAGATTTAACACACTATTATATAGCATGTTTGTCTTGTTTGCTGTTTTTGAGAGCGAATTTCTAACACAAGTGTGAGTTGGAAAGCTCAACGGGGATCTACTTCAACCGTTTGGAACAAGGTACGATTTGATATCCCTTAGTGTTAGATGTTTTATTTATCTTGCATGTTTGGAAATATTAATTTATAGTGTCAAATATGTTTTTTGTGGTACACCCCAAGCCATAGGAGGTTTCTCTCCGTAAGAGAATTGGTGACCATACTGGGGATCTACTTCAATCGTCTAGAACAAGGGACAATTTGATATCCCTTAGTGTTAGTAATTCACTTTCAACAACAGCAAACATGACAAACATGCTATATAATAGTGTGTTAGATCTAATCCAACACACATATTCAATGATGCATAAAAAATTAAACATATCCATGGATTCAATATTCATATTCAATTGCACATAATTGGACAAAAAAAGATATCTCTATTAATAAAATCATAGATTACAAAAGTGAAAACCTCTTTCGGCATGTCTATGAACCAAGGAAATCGAGTCCTCCACTTGGGCCTCAACCAACTCAATCCTTCATTTATCGATAGCAAGCTCATAAGCAAAGGAAATCTTGGGAAGAACACAAAGTGCTCCAAAGGGATAAAGGGATGCAGACTCAAGTATATGCAAACTGTGGAAACAATGGACTATAGTTTCCTTGCTCTTCAATTCCTCCTCTTCAATGTATCCAAGGGATTCCTTGTATAACACTCCAATAGGGTAATGGAGGGTCGAATACAAGAATTCTCAAGGCATTTGGAAGGCCAAGAGTCAAGTTATTCAGACTCCTATGAGGAAAAATACAAAAATATTTGGATTTATGCACACATCCCAATGTACACGGGTTTGAGGTCAAAAGTTGAGTGTACACGTGAGTAGGGGATTAAAATTCACGTACAAAAATAAATAGGGGTTTTTAAGGGATGAAATTGGATCATCAAAGGATAATATGAGTTCGTGGGATCTAAAGATTCTGCAAAGGGACAAGGAAGGCCATCAATATGTGATTAACCGTGTGTGGTAAAATCAGCTATAGCAGTGCATATTTTATGTCCCAGCACTGGTTGGTTACTTGGGTTCATAGTTTCCCACAAAGGGATCACGGTGTACTCTCTCAATGTCCAAGCCATTCTATCCCTCCCATCACCATGCACTCTGTGACAGTTGTAGAGTCTTCAAGGAAAGGCTAATTTCCTTCATTGTTTCATCTCAGAATATGCACCGAAATTTCATGGTTTTTTGTGACTGATTCATACCAACATCCATTTTGTTTGGGATCAACAAGAATAATATTATTTCGACGTATTAAAAAAATATTTTTCCTATTCCTTGTTGTTGTCTCCACCTGACTTCATTCTCTACCTGTCGGCATCTGAAAATTCTGCCGCTAGATTTTTGGTCCAAGAGGATGATGCTCGTCAAGAGCATGCAATCTATTACGTTAGCCTAAAGCTGACTGATCCCCCTTTGTGTTATTCACATGAATAAAATATGGCCCTTTCCGTCGTATTCTCCTTCCAAAAGTTGCGATACTATATCATTTTGATCCATACTTGAGTTGTAGTCGATTCCAACCCTATGCGGTACCTCTTGAGTCATTGCCTCCTCCAAGGTCGCCCCACCAAGTAGATTTTCATCCTACAGGAGTTTGACTTGGAATTCATTGCACCAAAGAGCACTAAAGCATTGGTGTTAGCTTCACTTATGACAAATCTACCTCCTTTGTTTGTGTCACCACCCATCATGATAGACCTACTTGATGAACACTTGTTTGTCATCTCCATAGAATATCCATGGTATGGGGGTGTTCTATTGTACTCGTGCACCCAAAAATGCATGGCCCACCTAAGCTGAGAAGATAGATGGCACATCTAACACCAAGATACTTTCCATCTCCTCATTGGTTATGTCTTGTACCGTCAGAGCGTTGATACCATATTATGCCGTTTCCTCACCCATGAGTAGGCCAAGAAAGTCCTTAATGACTGTGACAATGGAGCATGTGATGACCACCTATCCGGTTTGGCCACTACCCAAAATATTCCTTGAGCTGGTTATTTTTGGCCTTTCATTTTCTTTGATTGCATCGAGGTAGTAAAACATTGCTGTAGTTGCAAAATCTTTTCCCCAAAATAAAGGAACCCCCCCGTGCCACTGCATCCCATTGTCATAGTCGGTCCCTTCTGCAAGTGGGCGATAAATTTCATGACGATAACTCCTAACTCAACTAACGAACATAAATACGCTATTATGGATGTCGATTACTTCAAGAAAGTGGGCCTAGGAAATGCCCACATTCAATTGCATAGTTGACATGGCGACACGATTTTTCTTTAACCATGTCATTTCACGATTCGATGTTCCCCAACAAATAGTCTCTGACCATGGTAAAAATTTTGAAGACATTGTTTGGACAAAAATTTCAACCATTTTGAAGTTCGAGCACCAATAATCATCCTACTACTATCCTCAAGGAAATGGGAAAATTAAAGAGGTCAACAAAATTATCAATACCATGCACCAACAGATGGTTGGAAACCACAAAACCAACTAGAACCACATGTTATTTTCTTCCCTCTCGGCCTACCACATGTCCATGAAGACCACCACTAGCTTCACCCCATTCCAATTGGTCCACAGTGTTGAATCGGTACTCCCCATTGAGTGCCAAATTCCATCAGTACTCCTTGCCATCGAACTCCTTCCTGACACATCACCATTAGAGGAGTACCTTACTCTACTTGAACAAACTAATGAGGACTATCAAATTGCTCTCCAAGCAATTGAAGCAACTAAGACACGGTTGAAGTCACATTTTGACTCCCATTTCCACCTTTGCAACTTTAGTGAAGGCGATATGGTCCTTGTTTATGACCAAGCCAACGATAAGTTGGGTAAAGGAAAGTTCGAAACCATGTGGTATGAACCATACACTACAACAAAACCCTATGATTAGCATCTATTTTAGCTTCCTTTTTAGTGTCCACTATCAGTTTTAGTGTATTTTTCATCATTTTTTTGACAAAGTGGACACTTTTCCATGGGATGACGCTTTTAATGGCGTTATTTGCGTCTCATTTTAAAAGTTGGCGCTATTTTGGATGTTAATTAGCATCCCAATTAGCGCCCCTTTTTAAACATTGGCTCTATTTTGGATGTTAATTAGTGTCCCAATTAGCATCCCATTTATCATCCCCATTAGAATCCCAATTAGCATACCAATTAGCATCCCAATTAGAGTCCCAATTAGAATCCCAATTAAAATCCCAATTTAGCATCCCAAGTAGAATCCCAATTAGCATCCCAATTATCGCCCCTTTTTAAAAGTTGGCGCTATTTTGGATGATAATTAGCATCCCAATCAATGTCCCAATTAGCATCCCAATTAACATGACAATTATCATCCCAATTTGCATCCCAATTAGAGTCCACAAAATCATCCCATATAATTCCAAGAATAGCCTCCAAAAAAACGTCCTGAATAACATAACACCATATATTAATCCAGGGTTAGGGTTAGGAATTGCACCATGAATTTTGACAGGAAACATATTCAACATAGTGCCAAGTATGGAGCCAGGAATTTCACCTTGAAAACATCCAACATAGAGCCAGGTATAGATCCACGTATAGCATCTAGAATAAAGCCAGAAATTTCAAAAGGAACCGCGCTAGGAATTGCACTAGGTTTAGAGCTAGGAATTGTGTTCGAAAAATGTCCAACATAACGTCAGATATATCAATGTCAATGACCATGATTCATGTGATAGTACTTTTGGATATTGATTTATCATAGTGGCACCTAAATGATCATAATCATGGCACTTTTGGACCTTAATTAATCCTAATGAGCAGTAAATTACCTTAATGTCACCTAAATTTCTCTAATGGAATTTATGTGTGCCCAACAACATTTGATAGACCCTAATGGCATATGATTGTCCCTAACAACATGACAATGATGCATTATGATAATTATGATCAATCTTATGGATACGATTTTATAAATATAAGACTATATCATCTATTCTTCTGACGTAGTATGGCTCCTTTCCAGGTATGATTTTAAGGAGCCATACTTATTTAAAAGTGTAAAAATGTTGGCGAATATTACCAATTCTTAAAATGACAACTATACAATATTTGGCGATATTTTTCAAAAAATATTTTAATTTCCAAGGATTTTATATCGTTTTTATAATAATTTGGTAGTTTTTAGGGTGAAAAAATTTTACCCCATCAAAATTGGGTGAAACAGGGCTTCAAAAAATGCAAAATAGTGAATCTTTTTTGGGAGAAAAACATGGAAAAATAGCCCATGGGATAAATTTATCCCCTAAAATTATCCATACTCCTTTCTTTTTATTATCGCAATTATATTGATGATGACTACGATGATAACAATGATGTTCATTTATTGTATGATGATGATGATGATGATGCAGATGTGGATGTAACAATTATTATGCATGTGGTATCACGTTTGGATCCTAATGGATTCTAATGGAACCTAAATGTCTGTAATGGCATATAAACAACCCTATTATCATCTAAATGACTATAACGACATATAAATGACCTTAAAAATTACATGAGATGAATCCTAATGTCGAAGAGTGATTAAGAACACTAATGGCGTATACGTGACCATAATGACAATGAAAACGATGATTTTGTTGATGATGTACTTAATGATGATGACGATGATGATAATGAGGATGATGATCAAGATGGTGTTGATGTACCATATTCCATTGATGATGACGATGATGATGGGCAACGTCGATGTCCACGATGATGATACATGTCATAATACTTCTGGATACTGCAAAACTTGAGATATTGGAGTAAATAACAAGTAATAGAGGTTGTGAGGTGTTGACCATAAATATATTGTTAGGAATTGAGTTTTACATTGACTGATATGGCCATTTGGTGTAGTAGTTCCCCCATCTCCCCTACACCCCCCTTGTAGAAAGGTAGTACAATACCACCTATCATGGTGCTACCAAAATATCACCCTACAAGGTTGTTTTGGAGAACCCCCCCATCCATTTCCTCATTTTTACCAAGAACATCCAAGGCACAAGAAGTGGATATGAATCTTAACACAAAAGCTAACTTTCTTTGTACTCTTAAGGAAATTTTGGTTCTGGTTTAAAATGGATGAAGCAAAAAGCATTTTAATAATTCCCATAGTGTTACTTTGAAGAAGTGGATCAAATGTTTTTACATTTTTAGCCTTATAAAAGGAAATCTCTAAAGGAAAAACCCTTTCTTGTGTGAGGCCACCTTTCCTATGGTTCAACTCACTATAAATAGTTTTTTTTCTAGCTTCCAGTACTTGTGCTACAGGATTAATGACCCTTTTATATCACAGTAGACAATTTGTGAAAGGTTTAATTGCATGAATCTTAAATCTTATTTTATATTTTGCTGAAATTTGTTAAAATATTGTAACTTCAGAAGATATTCTATTGTAATTTTGTTGCATTCTCCTTTGGAGATGTTATTCCTCCATTTGGAGATGTCTTTGATGTAATTGGTCATGTAAAATTCGTGAGGTAAACCCTCCATTTTAAGTCGGGGCAATAGTACCCATATAAGTAATATATAAAATGTATTTTGAGTCTCCCAAGGTAGGCCAATGCTAATTAGGGAAATTGGCTGACCTGGTTAGTTATTTGAGACACTCACCTAATGAATATAAATAGGTGAGGTGCCTCTCTCATTTATACATATCCTACACTCAAGTATTGCGCTGGAGAGAGAGAGAGAGAGAGAGAGATAGAGAGAGAGAGAGAGAGAGAGAGAGAGAGAGAGAGTCTACTATGGAAGATGGGAAACTATTCTTGTTTCTGGGGTTTTACACTGTCTTGGTCGAATTCTATAGTGAGGAATTTTTGTGGGGTTTTCTCCCTTATGGTTTCCCCAAGGAAAATCTTTGTGTTCTCTTGTGTTGCTGCATTTGTCTTTTTGTCAGTGATACTTTGCTTATGGTTATGGTGTTATTATGATAAATGTTTCTAGATATTGTATAACCATTAAAAATCTAACATGGTATCATATATACCTTGAAATAAGTCTTTGTGCAGCCGAAAAAGTGTTACAAGTACAACTATTGAAGATTAGGGTTTCATGCTTGAAAACCCTAAAAGATGAAAACTAGTAATTTTGGGACTTTCACCATATCTCAAGATTGGAGAATTCTCAGGAGACGAAACTTTACCAGGTCAAGATAAATTTTGTATGTACCATGTGTAAAATTTTCATCCTCCGATTCTCTACAATATAGGAGATATGATTCCTCCAACTCAGGATTCCAACCTCTTCCATATTTCAACCTTAAACATGTGACCTAGGGAAAATTGCTATATCGCGGGCTAGGAAGGTACAAATGAAATTTCGTAAGATGTTCTAGAAAGGGAAGAGAACATATTTTTTGTGGTAAAATTATCATACCCTGAAGGTGAAATATTGACATGTGAAAGTCCGTACTAGTGTGCTATGATGAACAGTCCTAAAATAAGTCACCTTGGGAAAATTTGCAAAAGTCCTAATTGGTGAAACCAATTGTTTTCTAAACTGTGGTGATAGAAAGAGGGAAGGTGAGGATACCTCAGTGATAAGTATCAAACACACAATAATACTTTTTTAAAGAGAGATCTCAGAAACAAGAATAGTAATTTATGCAGAAGAAACCAGAGAAAAACTAGGGCTTCCTGTTCTGGGCACTTCCCTCCACCAATTAGTTGAAAAAGGAGGACCATCAAATTTTCCCTAGGAAGTTTTGGGAAAATAAGTATACTACTCATCTTTCCTTGATTAGGAACATATTTCTATACAATCAGATCTGAAAGGTACCTAACTTGAAAAATTAGCGTTTCTCTATCAAACCCGTCCACCAGAAGAAGTCTTTCAAAAAGCAAGCATCAAGTTGAAGCATTCTCACTGGTAAGTTTCATCCTCTCTATTTCCATTTTAGGTTCTCACTTTTATCATAATGAAAAAAATTACCAAGCTTTAGGACAAGCTTGAAAGAGTTAAGGACTTCTAAGCATGGAATTATAAAGTTCTTACCATACTTAAAGAAACATGAATAACTATGTCAAAGAAAGAGCTGCAGATCCAAACAGAGATGATGTCAAAGAAAAGCAAAAGAAATACCTAATCAAAATAAATATGAGTATTTCCGTCTCCATTGGATCTCACATGTATCATCCTTGAAGACTCCTAAGTATATGTTTGATGCAATGGTCAACACGTACGAAGATGACCTTGAGAACTCAACTCAAGAATGTGAAGGTGCAATGTCAGAAAAAATTCATGATTAATTCAAAAGAAGATCTCATCTCAAGGAGCAATTAGAAGCCTTTGAAGAAAATGTCAAAGAAGAAAAAGCATAATTTACAAGTCTAAATGGTCTTCCAAATTTAGTACAAAGAGGTGTTCTAGTAGGAGGATCACATATGCAGAAATGCACGATTGATTGAAGAAGAGATGAGAATCAAGTCCTAAAAACTCAGGTCAAGAATAGAAAGAACAAGAATGAAGAACATTCCCACCGAGAATAGAAGGACATCTCACAACTCAAAAATTCAGTCGTGATGTGAAAGGACACTTTACGAAACAATGTCCCAAAAAGGAAGAACATAAGGATGATATGTTCTAGAAGTACCAGCCGATCATACAGAATGATGTTTGGATATGAGCTCAAGACATGAAGGGAAGTTGTATGAAGTGTTTCCTCCTTTCACACACCTGGGTTACATCATAGAAATATTCAATCCACTCGGTGTGTCCTTGGGGGCAAGTCTCGAGTCAAGGTTGTCACCTTGTTCTTGACTCCTCCGTTCAGGCTAACTCCTAACGAAGCCAAGGGGGTATACCCTATGAATTTACTAAGGCTAATTATTTAGTGTGATGGTGTTATAATGATTAAGTTGTTTAGGATTTTTGAATTTAACCAGTGAAAGCCAAAGATAACAAGATGTAATATTTAAAGCATATAAGCACAATAATGACACTCAATATAGATATATAATTGAAAGAAATGATCAAATAAATCACCAGTGCCTTAAATGGAGTCAACAGAGAAAATAATGTGCTTGCATGCACTTGAATGAATGTTTTGCAAGTGTCTCTTAGTAGATTTTAAATTAATGTGGAATGTGACTCAATTAAATTAGGTGAAAAAGGGACTCCAAATATACCCGAGGGGTACTTGGAGTATGTCCAAAAGTGAATTTTCATGGCTACCCGCAAGGTGTTTGTGGGATGGAACAGAGTCTCGGAAACTATTTTTCATAATGAACCCATCAAGATGTGAGAGAGATCAGTGCCTTGAGGTCACTTTCTAGTTGTTCCCACTCCTTTGCAGGGATAATTTTAAGAACCCCCCCGAAATTTATATGTATAAAAAATGGGCGAATGCCCCCGATATATAGGAAAACTTGAAGGCGATTTTATCAATAATATAATATTTATATATAATTTTTTTAGCGAATCTTTAATTTTATTATATAATGTTGTAAAATATTGGTGAATCTTTCACTAAGTTATAGGATATTGTAAAATTTTGGCGAATATTTCATTACATAATAGAAAATTGTAAAAAATAGCGAATATTTCACTGATTTATAAAATATTGTAAAAATTGGCGAATCTTTCACCGATTTATAAAATATCGTAAAGATTTGGCGAATTTTTTTCCAGGAAGACTCGCCACCTCTTTGATTCCTAAGAAATCACAATTCTTTTTGCTTTCACTTTACCTTCTAATATTACATACAAAATAATTAATAGTATTAATTATGCACCATTCGGTCAGAGCTGTCACGAAACTGCACAGCTTCCTTAATCTTCCCCTAGAGGTAAACCCTTAAAATAAAAACTATTTAATTTCCACTAAAGAGATCTAAGATTACCTAAACACAGTGATATGCCTCACACTCATGAAAAAAGTGATATGCCATACACTCATGAAGAAAGGTTTTACCCAAACATGCCAAAGTACCACCAGTAACCAAACCTAGGGAACATGCATTTGTTGCAAGGCAAAGAAATATACACTAACATATACAACTCCAGAAAAAACAAAATGATTCCATAGCAGCTCCACAGTTACATGAATCATACAACTAAATCACATAATAACAGATACATAAGCAATTAGTAGGACAGAGTCAACAGACCTCTTCAGACAGGTTTGATAATACACCAGTTGCCTTGGGCACTTTTAAACCTGCAAGCTGATTCAAGACTCCTTGCAAAATATCCTCCATACTTTTCAAAAGCTCCAACTTCTTGAGAAAATCATTAGCTAATAGAGGAAGCAAGCAACCATGTTCTCTCCTCAACTGCTCAAGACCTATGCATAAGTTTAGAAGTCCAGAGTTTTGAATTGATGCCTGATTTTGTTCTGCATGAGCAGCTACTGTATGCTCAAGGCGAAGTATGGCATCTTCCTTTGCAGCTTCAGCTACATTCTTTTCTTTCTTAAGAGTTATGATTTTAGTTTTTTCCTTTGCTAATTCATCCTCAAGGATGTCCATTCTTCCATGGACCTCATCCAATTCTGCAACCAGTAATTCTGCTGCTCTTTTTTATTTCCTAACATCTTCTTCAGCTGATACTATTTTACCTTGTAAGTTTTGAAATGATTTACCAAGCCATTCAATCACCTCCACAGGATCCCCAAACTGAAATTGATGAATAGTACCAATAGCATCTAATGCAGTCATCACTCTTTGCATCATTTCATTGCTCTCACACAAATATTGCTCTACCTCCATAGCATGCTTTCTTGAAGAGACGAGTTCTGATTCTATCACTTTAAAGTGGTCTAGAGCACTTGATAGGTCTCTAATTTTCTGTTCAGATTCGTTAAATGAATATTGATGCACCTGAAGCTCCATTCTCAGCTGTTCAAGTTTTGCTACTTTTTCATCCACAAGTAGTTTCAAGCTGTCATGTTGCTGAACTACCCCCTTGCCTTTTTTCACTGCCATGCTTAACTTCTCCCTTGTCATAGATAATTTTTGCTCAGACTGCTCAAGCTGTATTTTGAATGCATCTCTTTCTTTTTTCATAGCTTCCATCTCTTCAGAATATTTTCTGCATTCCTCAATAAGCTTGTATTGCTCATTCTTATGTGATGCCACAGCTTCACTGGCTTCTTCTTGCTTCCTATACACTTCCAATAATTCTTGCTCCTTTGCATCAAATGCAACCTGAAGCCTTGAAATCATTTGTGCACTATGTGATGGAATAACAATGCCCATAGCTTCCTCTTGATTAGTTACTTTAAGCATTCTAACTTCTTTAGATAGAACACTGAACCTGTCTATGAGCTTCCTAAGACATTCTTCCAAATGCTCAGTAGTGTAACTAGAAGGGATTTCATTATGAATTTCACCCTCAAACACTTCTCCAACCATATCAACCAATCTCCTTATCATACCTTCTGTGTCAGCATTAATAGTCTCCAAGTTAGACTCTAGCTCTAGAACTTTTGCCTCAAAATAAACAAGGTTTTTAGATAATGTTTCTTTATCATATGCATCTTTAGCTGCTTGCTCAATCAGACTTTCATATTTGCAATTAAGCTCCTCAATTTTTTTCAAAAGAAGCTCTTTCTCAAGCTTTTCTATTGAAAGATTACCCTCCAAAATAAACGCATACCTCTGTGATTCTTCCAGTTTAGTGGAACATAAATTAATAGCATTTTGCACATTTTCAATCTGACGTTGAGCATTAGCCACATCATGATGAGCCTGATCCAATGCTCTGCCAAGCCACTCAATTCGATCCTCTGGTTCCATTGCTTTTACTGAAGCCGGCATCTCAACATTTTCCAAGACCTCTTCCCATCTCTGAATAAGATGATTCCTTTCCAGTAAAGACTGCTCCAACATATCTGATTGTTCAGCCAAACTTAAGTACTTACCCTGAAGTTCCTCGTGTTTCCTTCTTAAATCCTCAGCCACTTGAATTTGACTCAAGTTGACAGCGTCTAATTCTGAATTTGATTCCATAAAACTGGCATCATCTTTGCCATCTCTTTAAGGCATTCTCTGGTCCAAAATTCTAGAAAGTGTATCATTTTCAATAGAATATGACCTTGCAAGCCACTCAATCTGTTCAATAATTTCCATGGAATGAAATTGCTCTGGCAAATTCAGCTCCTCCAGAATTTCTTCTATTTTCTGAAGAATGGTTTCTTTATGGAAAAAGGATTCACGAAGACTGTTCACTGAATTCCAGATATATGCTAACTTTGACTCCAATGCCTCAACACATTCTCCAGCCTCTCCATAGGATTTGATCTTTGCTTCAGCCTCATGCAATGCAGCAGTTTTAATCTGTAGTTCTTGCCAACACCTCTCTAGCTCATTTGACTTCTCTGTCAATGAATGTTTCAGTGCATCACGTTGCTGAACCAATGCCTTGCCTTTAGATACAGCCATGCTAAGCTTTTCTCTCAGAGATGAATTTTTCTCTTTGATATCCCTCATCTGTTCTTCCTGTTGAGATCTTACTAGATCCACTTCATCAAGTCTCTGGCGTAACTGAGACATCTCCATCTCTTTGCAACTGAAGGATTTTCTCAGGGAAACATCTAAAGGCAACTGAGTTTCCTCCTTCCTAGAACCATCATCAGGCCGTGATACCAATTCTTCTATGCATCTCTGCAACCGGTCATTTTGCTCAAGAGATGCCTTGTACTTCGCAATAACCAAATGTACATGACTTTCTAGAGGATAAATTATTTGTATGTTAGGATCAGTAATAGACATTTCATCTTGAATAACTTCTTTAATAGCAGTAACCAATTTCTCTGACATGGCATCCAAGTGCCTCTTTGATTGAGAGTGCATCTCCAAAGTGTCTTTCATCAGTTCTTCCTATTCTAAGAGTGCCCTTTGAACAACAGCCAACTCTGAGGACAAAGTTTCCTTCTCAGCAGAGAGTTGAGACAGTTGGGAGACCATGCTAGCATATCTCCCTTCAAATTCTGTCTCATTTTCAATGCACTTTTTAGACAGCTCTGCACAGTTGGCATTAAGATCTTGAATAGATTTATTTTTTGTAAATAAATCATACTCAAGCTCACCCACTATGGTTTCAAACTGTGATCTTTCCTCAATTTCCCAACTGTTGCAACAACTTAGGGAAGCAGATGGTGAGATAGGATGCTTGAAAGCTACTCTGACATTGCTTCAAAGGGATGCCAATATTATTAAGCAGCAACTTATGGAAGAGGAGCAATAGAAAGGATATTTGATAGCCACCCTGAAGCAGCTAGAGGTTGATATTGATGTGCTCAAGCAAGAAAAGGAAACACGGGATGAGAATTTGCTTACATTGACAGAGAATAATGAGCAACTCATGGAACAGGTATTGAAAGATACTTCTCAAATTGATGATTTGCATTGTCAACTACACAATCTAAAGCAGCATGCTTTTGAGAATTCAGCAGCACTGGAGAAACAGCTAGAGACATTGCAGATAGAATTTGCTGAGAAGAAATATTCATTAGAGGAAGAGAGAAGTTCTTGTGTTATTGCAATGCTTCATGTTGCAGAAAGCCTAGAAGAATCCATCCAACAAGTTTCTTCTGATTCCCATTCTGAACTAGATTACTCAACTGTTAATCTCTTCCTTGCTACTGTTGTCAATGCTACCATAGAAAAACTTAACAACTTGAGGATCCTGGAGATAAAACTTGAAATGTGTTGTCTTGAGAATACATAGATACAAAGATCATTTGAAGAACTCTCTCAGAAATTGGAGCTCATTCAGCAAGAAAGAGAATCAGCTGTTAGAGTACTTAAAATCAGCAAGAAGTCTGGCAATCTATACGCTGGATCACAATTGGGAAATTTTAGAAGCTGAAAATCCTCCAATCTTACATGTGAGCAACCCCCACACATTAGAAATATCCTCCAATATTAATGGTGCTGATGAATGATGGAGGGGAGACTAATTACAAACAGGGGCCCTTGACCTCTTTCTTTATGCACGACCTAATACAGAATCTTGGGGTCTTCTTCAAGTAGAGCTAGTGTACAAACCAGACATTGGACTGGTGCTCTGAATTGGCTCTGTTACATGGACATATCCGGTTTCATAGATGCTTAGCAATATAACATGCAACCTTAAGACCAGGTCCTAATGTAGAACATTTAAGCATTCTAATATGTCAAACTTGAGGCCAACTACAAGATATCTGCTCATCTACAATTGTAGCAAAAAATATTTCCTAAGTCATTTCCTCTGGTAATCAG
>LPNX010930965.1:68193-93780 GCA_001517045.1 Pseudotsuga menziesii | reverse complement strand
TGAGGCTGTTGTCTGTTGTCCCTGTCCCTTCTTCTTCTTCTTGCTTGGACACTGTGAAGCATAGTGCCCAAACGCCTGACATGCATAACACTTGATTTTACTCGAGTCTTGCTTCTGCCCACTCTGCTGCTGGTGCTGGTGCTGCTTGGCCCCACCCTTCTTGGGACCCTTCTTCTTCTTGCCCTTAGCTGCCAAAGCCACATTCTCGTCATCAACCCCACTGTGAGATGTACTGCCCTGTACAAGACCTCTCCTAGTCTCCTCCTGCACAAAGTCATCCCAAAGTCTATCCCAGGTAGGTAGGTTCTCTCTGCCCACTATGGCTTGCACAAATGCACCCCAGGGCTTTGAAGCCCCATTCACTACTGTGCATACAAGCTCTGTAGGGGCTACCACCTTCCCAACCGCTGCAAGTTCATCTCGAACTGCAGAAATCCTGGTAAGATATGCTGTGACTCCCTCACCCCCATTCATCTTTATACTTTTGAGTTTCTCTTTGAGAACCATCTTCCTGTTCTCATTGGAACTCTCATACAAACTGATCAAGGTTGACCACATCAAGTGTGCCCTAGTCTTGCCTGAAATGTGAGGGATTATGTGGTCTTTAACTGCATCTAGAATGATCCTCCTAGCTTTACAGTCCTTCTTGTTGAAAGCTGATAGAGCTGCTGCATCTGCTGATGCGGGAATGACAACCAGGTTAGCTGTAGTGTTCCTAACTATATCCGGCCATAACTCATTCTCCTCCAGTATCAGTAAAATTCTGGCCTTCCACGGCACAAAATTTCCTGTCCCATCCAGCCTATCCTCCAGTATAAGTCCTGTAGCCATCTCTACACCAACCCAACAAAGTGCTGCTCACTGACAGAAGGTAAAATACTAAAAATTTCTGAGATCTGAAAATTTCTGTGTGTCTGCAAAATATCACTGTTTTCTGCCCCCAAGCTCTGATACCATGAAGAAATTCTGCGTTTTACTGTTTGCTGGTTTATGTCAACATTTCGTGGTTTTCACATACAGCCGATTTTGCATTGGCTGTAGGTTACTTATGAAATTTTTCTGAACAATTAAACACACAGTAAAATACACTAACAGGCTAAAAAGCACATTTAACAATCACACCATAAAATTTTAGACTCAAAGATTTTTGGCCAAAATCAAGCCCTGGAAAAACCCCCACGGGGAAAACCAGTTAGAGAGAGAGAGAGAGATTTTATTATCTTCAGCAAAATATCAGAACAGAAATACAGTGAAAATTTAACTTATCTCCACCCAAGATTTCATCTCAAAATCTTGAAAAACGTGCCCAGCAAAGCCTTGAAAACTGTGCAGAAAAATAACAGCAGTCTGTACAACTGTACGGCCTTGATTTCTGTGCCCTGTTTTATCTCGAAAACTGTGCCAGCATTTACCTCGATTTATGTGCCAAAAATCTGCCTAGAAGAATGTGCCAAAATCTGTACTGTACGGAATCCGCACACATCGAAAACTGTGCAGCATTAAATGCAGTCCGTACACCCTCGAAATCTGTGCAGCATTAAATGCAGTCAGTACAGTCCGTACACCCTCGTTTTCTGTGCAATCCGTACAGCAATAAATGCAGGCCGTACACACCCTCAATTTATGTGCAATCTGTACAGCAATAAATGCAGAGCGTACACCCTCGATTTATGTGCAACCCGTACAGCAATAAATGCAGGCCGTACACACCCTCGATTTATGTGCAACCCGTACAGCAATAAATGCAGGCTGTACGCACCCTCGATTTCTGTGCAATCCGTACAGCAATAAATGCAGGCCGTACACCCTCGATTTCTGTGCAATCCGTACAGCAATAAATGCAGGCCGTACACACCCTCGATTTCTGTGCAATCCGTACAGCAATAAATGCTCCTCGATATTCGTGCCCACTCGAAGTCTCTTCAGCAAGCTGCCCCGAAAATCGTGCCCACTCTCTCCTCTCTTCAGCACTCTCTGCTCTTCTTCTCTCTTCTTCTCTCAAGAATGAAAAGTAAAGTGATTTTGCCTCCCTCAACCCTTTTTGTCTAAACCCTAAGTGGGAATCTAATCCAACGGTGGAGAAAGATCCAATCCAATGGCTAAGATTCAATGAGAGTAAAAATCACATTTATTTAAATCACTTAAATAAATTTACTCACCCACTTAAATTTATCAAAAAAGTGACTTTAACTTTATAAAGTCTCATTAAGTAGCTTTTAATGTGAGGGTCACCTTTTTCCCTTTTCTAAGTGACTTAGGCAAAAAGTCACTTAGGGAACAAATTCCTAGGTACAAAACTAACAGAAAAACACTGCGAAGGAGAGCCTAATGCAAGAGAATGCCCAAGCAAAAGAAGCCTAGAGATCCTTGATGTCACCCAACAAGTGTATCAAAACCCTAGAACAATCACAAGAAATTAGATCTCAACTTTTCTCTTCAAGATACCTTCATAATGAAAGGCTAGGCTTGTATTTATAGCCTCTCAATGACCTCCTAGAAGGTTTCTCCTTCTAATTCTTTATTGACTTTAGGGTTACTCTAACAAGGTCAAGATGCCCTACCTTTTAGGAAGGTTTCTCACATTAAAGAAATATAATTTATTGTTAGGACGTCTTAGGAGAGGGTATACAAGACATGACAAAGGGTAAGGTGACACACATAAGTGGGGCGCTAACACATAGGGTTAACAAAGGAGGGGTCAACACAAGGCTAAGCTAGCACAAAGGCTAACCACAAGTGAACAAGAGGACTAACAACAAGGAAGGGAAACAACCCTACTATCTCTCTCTCTCAATGTATGTGGTCCACATGTGTCCCATGTAATAACTGGAAGTTTATCATCACCATATAAGGAAGGTTCAAGCTGGATGATGTCATCCTCTGATCTTGGAGTGTACCAAGTACATCAATGATCCAATGAGTTGGCGGTATTAGGTTGGATCTACTAAATCTGAACCAGAAGCCGAGTCATGCAACTTCTTCAGGTAGGACATCATTGGTGTGTCCATGGACTTGTAGTCCATCATTTTGAATCTGCAGAGTACATCAATAATATCCTTCCTTGAGAAATAAAGATTTCTCTTGATTTCTGCCACACCTCCAACTCAAGGAAATAATGCATCAGGCCCAAACCTTTCTTCTCAAATTCTGTTGCAAGCTCCCTCTTGCACGGAGCTAAGTCATCCACATACCGAACCAAAATCAAACTTGAGTGCCTTTGAGGCCTTTTGCTTTCTCTGAAAGTTCCCTTTGCTGCTACATGCTTTTCTGCTTCATGTAGAATCTCTTTGCACCAAGCTGGCCTCCTTTTGGCAGGAGGAGCTTCTAGAAGCCTCTCAATAGGCTCCTCAAAGGGATCAATTGAAGGCTCCCTTGGCCTCCTCCCTCTGCTCATCTGAATGAGATGAATTTGGTAATGGATTCTCTGAAGTTGGAGCTTCTTGCACTTCCATGTCTGTATTACTGGGAAGCTCTCTAGAGTGACGAGAAACAACTTCGTCATGGAACGTCACATCTCTACTTTTCTTTTCTGCAATCCCATTCTGTTGGGGATTGAAAGGCATAGTTGGCTACCTCTGGATTCCTGTGACCATTTTCTATGGATTGGAAAGGGCTTGAGTAACATGTCCTGGAACCTTGTAAAGATTGTCTTCACAAACCCCAATCACGATGGTTGAACTCATGTTTCCATTCTTAGGCCACATTAAAGCCTTTCCATTCGAGAAGGCTACTGTGTACCCCTTGTTTTCTCAAACTGCAACTGAAAGGAGATTCTTCTTTAACCTAGGAACATATAAAATTTCTTCAATGTGAATAATCGTACCCGAATCAAGTTGAAGGGATGCTGCGCCAACTCCTTTTATGGTGTAGGTTATAGGTACTATCATCTCCCAATTCCACTTTCACATTGAACTTCCTATCCTTATAATCAGCCAGAGCCTTTCTGAATACAGTCATATGCTTGGAGTCTCCACTATTTATCCACCAAGAATCTACTGAGTTGGAAGTGGAACCTAAGAGTGCTGAAACTAGGTAGCATTCTCTTCTTTGTTCTTGATCTTTTTTTTTTGTGAATTCAGAAGCTAATCTATTGAAGTAAAATAGTGGTACAATAAATGGTACAAAATTGAGGATCTGTCCTGCAGAGAGGAAGAAACAAAAAGAAAGGTCTAGTCTGCCTAAAAAGGAAAATCAGACCATAACTGTCTAAAAGATCCTCCCTTTGTGAGGGAAAACAGATCCGAGAAAAATGTAGCTTATAGTGTTTACAAAAGAACTTCTTAGACAACATAATGATAATAAACTTGGGTAACCAGATTCCCTGAAACACGAAACATTAAACCTGAGACATAAAACTTGGCCTATAGTTTTGTGTAGGCCTCCTCAATGATGGGAGTCCCAAAGTCGGTGCTTCGCTGCTTGCTTGGATTGTCCTTGTTTCTCTGGTCGCCGTCCTCACTGCTAGAGTCATCTTCATCGCTGGAATCATCGCTGCTGCTCGAAGTGTCCTCATTGCTAGAGGGGGTGCGCTTGACCAAGAGAGGCTTGGATTTCTTGAAAGCTATCGCGATGGTGTTGGTTTTTCCAGTTGTAGTGCTGGCCATTCTGCGCTACGGTGAAAGTGGCGGGAGTTCAAAATCCATGGGTGCAGTGGGAGGGTCAACAAGAGGGATAGTTGCTGGAATAACCGAGGGTGTCGGAGAAATGGAGGGTGCTGGAGGAACAGAAGGATCTGGAATCCCAGAGGCAGCAGGAATGGCATTGGGGACATGGGCTGAAAGTGGAAGGGTGGTGGAACGGAGGAGGAGGCGGACTAGCAAATTCTTCACCACCCAGTAGTTTCTCCTGCGCTCAGTAGTCTGACTGGCAATCGGAAGAGAGCCAGTTAGCTCATCTTCCCAGTCGTCGAACATAAGACGAAGAGGGGTAGGAATTTCCAGGTTGTAGCCCTCTGCGCTGGCCTGAGCATTGAAAGTAATAGCACGTTGGTTGTGGGCGCCTCTACCCGCACATCCTCGTCTGGGTGTTCCCCTTTGCCTGCGCAACATGGTGTAGACTATGGGCAGAGAGGCAAGAACCCGGAAGATCCCAGAAAACACCACCAAGGAATCTGCAGGGGAACGAGGTGTAGGGTGATGGAGGTGAGCAAGCGTGAGAAGGAGAATGAATGTTGGGCCGCTTGTGCACTTAACGTGGCGGCACACATCCGAATGCGCATTATATTTGGCCAGCGGCGGATTGACGTATCGTACTCCCTTGCAGCTTCAGGGACGACACGTTCCATGGAAGAGTTAAGGAGCGCAACCATCGGTGAGGAAGGCGACCAACGCATTGAGGACGGTGGCATGATGTCGTGGAGGTGACGATGGGGCATGATTATGTGCCTCGTCAGTTGGGCCCTGAGGTGTGGATGTCATGGTGTCACCCGCATCCGGGGCTTTGTTCTTGATCTTTGGTAACAACCCTTGTTTTCTTTTGTTGTGGCTCTTCCTCTTTTGTAGCAGCTAAAGCATGGTAGTTTCCTTTGTGCTCCTTGTTAGGAGAATTCTTACAATCTTTTGCAAAATGACCAAACCGGTTGCAATTATAGCACCTTACCTTTGATATGTCAAAATGCTTACCTTGATGTTTCTTACCTTTTTCCTTGCGTTGAGGGATTCGTCTTCCCTTCTTTCTCTTGGCAGCAAGGGCATGATTCTTTTCAGTGGGAGGTCCAATCCTACTCTGGATCCTTGCTTCTTCTTCTAAGCAATCATGCCACAACCTATTGAAATTTGGATGAACCTCTCTTTCATTTATTGCTGCTAGAAATGTCTCCTACGATGCAGGAAGACCATCTACTGCTGTTTGCATAAGATCATCATCATCTACTTCAACCCCAATGGCCATGAGCTGATCTCTTATTCGAGATCTTGGAAAAGAAAGAGGCAACTAACTCATCCTTTTCCATCTTCAGTGAACGAAGCTGCTTTTTCAAGACCCCCTTCTTAGTAGGAGCTTTCTTCTCATAGAGATTTGCTAGGGAATCAAAACATTCTTTAGCTCTCCTTAAAGGAGCTATTACAGGCATCAAATTATCCTTTACTGAATAAAAAATGATTCTCTTTGCCTTGCCTTGCTTCTTAAAGGCTGCTCTTCCTTGATTTGTTGTGAGCTCTTCTACAACCCTTGTAACTAGGTCATCCAGGTCACTCTCCTCTAGGATATTCAAAACCCTATCTTTCCAAGCATTGAAGTTTGAGGCTCCCTCAAGCCTATCTGCTGTCTTAACTGAAGAAGAGGCCATCTTCAAACTCTCACGGTCAACCTACTGAAAAAATGCTAAGAAAAACTTTGCGGCCAAGTTGGATAATGTTCAAGCCCATACCCAAGGATCTATGTAGGCTCGGTTAGGATGCAAAACAGAGCTATCTACATACCCTAAGCTCTGATACCATGTTAAAATTAGGGCTTTTCAATAAAAAATAAAAATTAAAAAATTGTAATTTAATCCAAATTTAAATTACAAAATAATACTGAAATAAATTCATAAACTGTGGGACAACAACAGTAATAAAATCTAGAAACAAAAATAAGGTTTGATAACTTACTTGATGAGAAGAACCTTCCTTATACTCGGAGTTAACTTTCAGACCAGACCTTTCCTCTTAGAGGCAAGTCAATAAATGGAACAAAACTGACCCTTACCTGAGGGTATGAACATGCCTGAGAGAGAGACAAAGTATTGAAGGGTAGGGTTAGGCAGGTCCAACAGAAGGTACAATAGCTTAGAGAGGGTACAACCTAGCGAAGAACAACTCAAAACATCAACCGAGGCCATCAATAAATGCTACTAGTCCAAGCAACCCTTTTTCTAGTCAACGTTAGGCAAGGAAACACAACGCAGTCTCAAAATAAACCTCAACCAATTGATGGCACCCACAGAACAAACCTCAATAGTAGACGACACCCTCAAGAAGTTAACACAACCCCAAAACAGATCTTAAAGACTGAACCCCAGCCTCAGGATAGACCTTAACAGTAGACTACAGCCTTAGAAAGTCAACGTTGGGCAAGGAGACCAAACACAGCCTTGAAACAAACCTTAACCAGTAGGTGACAACCACAAGGCAGTCTTCAAACAATAGACGACAACCATAGGACAAATCAAGGTTCACATATGTGGGAGAATGGAGGTGTACAAATGTTAAAGCCCTCAAAAGGAGCGACATTGAGAAGGAGATCCTAATGCAAGAGAGCGCCCAAGCAGAAGAAGCCTAGAGATCCTTGACGACACCCAACAAGTGTATCAAAACCCTAGAACAATCATAAGAAATCAGATCTCAAATTTTTTCTTCAAGATACCTTTATAATGAAAGGCTAGGCTTGTATTTATAGTGTCTCAATGACTGTAGTCCAAGTCTCCCCCATGATTCCCATTCACTAACAAGAAGAGTAATTGTTGCTACAATTTACCTTGCTAGTTTGAACAGTAACATTTTTGGCGTTGTTGTCGGGGAACCTCTAAAGACAATTGACATGGTTATCCGTGGTTCCATCTTGGCAAGAAATGACAATTGATAAGTCTTGAGGTATGTTTTTTAACATCATTATATCCATATTTCTTCAAGGACTGATCTTGCAGGACTTATTTGGTGACTCCAATCATTAAAGAAGAATTTAAAAACAACCTCCATTGCTCAGGTATGTTCTTGTTTTGTACTTTAATGAGATTTGTTTAATCCAATTTGACAGGTCTTTCTTGTTGACTCCCACTGGAGAAAATTTAAAGAGGTACTCTACAAGAAGGCTAAGGGGTAAGCTTTGTTTTGTCTTTGATAAGATTTTTGTTAAAGGCTAACCTCGCAGGTCATATCAAGCGACTCTAGTAGGGAAAAAAAATTAAGGAAGTACAATTCGAAGTAATCAACCTCAACTATTACTAAGAAAGATATGGGGATACTTAATCCGATGGATTTCTCGAACATTCCAGGATATCCGAATAAGTTAGTCAAACCTGCTTGTCTAAAGTCTATCCCAAAATTTCATGAATGTGAAGATACAATTGCAAAGCACGTCACAAAGTTCAAAGAATTTCATATGGCATGGTGTATCATAGTCGAGGATATGAGAATGAGCTTATTTGTAATGTCCCTTGGTTTGGGAGTGTTGCCGCCTTTCACACACCTGGGTTACGTGGCAGAAATCTTCAAGCCACTCGGTGTGTCCTTGGGGGCAAGTCTCGAGTCAAGGCTGTCACCTTGTTCTTGACTCCTCCGTTCAGGCTAACTCCTAACGAAGCCAATGGGGGTAGACCTTTATTAAATTACTAAGGCTAATTACTTATTGTGAAGGTGTTATAATGATTAAGTTGTTTAGGAGTTTTGAAGTTAACCAATGAAAGCAAATAATAACAAGATGCAAGATTAAAAGCATATAATCACAGTAATGACACTCAATATAGATATATAATTGAAAGAAATGATCAAATAAATCACCAGTGCCTTAAATGAAGTCAACAGAGAAAATAATGTGCTTTCATGCGCTTGAATGAATGTTTTGCAAATGTCTCTTAATAGATTTTAAATTAGTGTGGAATGTGAATGAATTAAATTAGGTGAAAAGGGGACTCCAGATATACCCGAGGGGTACTTGGAGTATGTCCAAAATTGAACTTTCACGGCTACCCGCAAGGTGTTTGTGGGCTGGAACGGAGTCTCGGAGACTATTGTTCATAACGCACCTGTAAGGGTGTGACAGAGATCGGCGCCTCGAGGTCACTTTCTAGTTGTTTCCACTCCTTTGGGTATTTTGCCACCGCTTACAGTTCGTTCGAGGCGTTGGATTTTTGCTTGATGGTTTGTCAATCTGGGAGGTGAGGACTAATTAATCTAGTCACTCAAGTGCTTTTGATGCAGCTTGACTGATCGGACGAACCGCAGCCAAGTACAGAGCATACACACTGGAGTCTTCGTTATTTTTAGTAAATTTTAGAAGAGGTGTTCTTATTAAAAAAAGAAAACCCTCCAGGAACCTCTTTCGGTCCAAGTGGACCTCAATCGGGGAATCAAGGAGGGGTTGATTTTATTATAATTATCAAACAATAAATAAAATAAAGGAATCAGAGATACACAATGCCGGTTTTCTAATTAGTCCTACCACGCATCTCTTTCCCCTTGCGGGTCAATCGGGAAGTCGTGAGGTAAGTAGTATGATTACTTTTGAATTGAAAATATGGAATAATGCAAAATATTATCAAAGTATACAATCCTGCATGTCAATACTAAATTAGAACGGAAAAAAGGGAAAAATGCAAAAAAGTGAAACAGACGCGGATCCCCCCTGGGGGGATGGGGAGCGGGCTCGAAAGAGCCTACTCAAAAAAGCTTTCCTTTATTATTATTGGTTACAATATCAGCAAACTGAAATATCAGAAACCTCTTGGTCCTTATAAGGAATGAAACCAAGATCTTTCAACTGTCCAAAATTTTAAAATTTCAGTCAAAAGTGAGACCCCTGGGGGGATTTGAACGCTCCCGAGGCCACTTTCGAATAGCAGCTTCTCTTCTTTTCTGTTACACCTACTAAAAACCAGCAAGCATGTTTAGAATAAAATATGCCCAAAAGCAATTTAAGAGTACCTTTGGGTCAGCCTACCTTAACTAAAAAAAAACTAAGTTAAAACTAGTTAAACCGGTGAAAAAGGAACCAAGGAAAGCTTTCCTTGGGATCTTGGCTTGCTGTTTGTGCAGCCAATGAAATATGCACTGATTGCTGGATTTAATCTTTTTAAAACAGAAAAGGAAATCTACAGCATGCAACCTACGGATTCTCTTTAACTTGCCATGCAAAACGAACGATTTCCCTAAGCTAGCTCTAGAATGCTTAATGATACTTTTCATAAATGAGATCTAGACTATGAGCTTTGAAATAAGAGATTTATATAAGTTTTACTTTAATATAACAGATCCAAATGATAACAAAGCTTTCGAACACAGTAACCAGGTAAGAAAATTGATTTTTTGAAGGAGAAAGAGAGAGAAAGAGTGCTGGAAGCCTGGGAATGTTGGGCTTTGGAGTTTGCTTTGGTGGAACACCGAGGGACTATGTCCTCCAGAATATCTTGAAGATGAGGAAGATGCAAACCAGTTCAACCTCTTCTATAAGCGAGATCACCTGCAACTTAGAAATCCTTGCACACACAGATGGTTAAAACATAGGTGCTGCCGGAAAAGATAATTGGAAAGCATGTAATTAAACTTAAAATACATGCAACTCCAATAGATCTGAAACAAGCAAACAGTAAGAGCATAAATCAAACTAGAATAAACTATTACCCTAACAGGAGGGAGCTCCCTCCTTCAAGGCCAACAATTACCCAGCAATAGCAAAGATAAATAACACAGATTATACCTCATAAGCATTTGACAATCACCATCCACACATGAAGAGCATTACACCATAGATCTTGCCTCCAAAGCTTCTTTATTCCAGAAAAAATAAACAATAACAACAGTACAATAGCAACAACACCTCAATCCCAGTTCTAACTAGCTTGGAAGAGGTGATCTGAGCTTTATTTATACAAAAAATAGGAGATCCAGCCCAGTGGGGGCGCAAATCCCAAGGAGACAGACCACTGCAACTGAGGGAGAGTCCATTAATGTCGATCTGATGCTGAACTGAGCTTCCACTGAGCCTACTTGTCAATCGGGGGGCTGATTGAGCTGACACATCAACCCACGGAGCTTCCAGGAGAGCCCACACGTGTGGAGGAGAGAGAGAGGGTGCAACTCCCCATAAAGGAAGCTGAAGTTCAACTCTAGATCTGTCCATATCACCTCCTTCAGTCAAGGATCTATCAGATCCAGTCAATCTGGTGCAGATCTGACTGATTTCAATCAAATCGGTTGAGAATCCACTGATCTAGGATTTTGGATTTGCTCCATTATTCATCAATTTATTAATTAAAATAATCAATAATTGATTTTTTGAGGCTTTCTGACTTGAGTGATGGTAAATCACTCGAAAATAGGAAATAGTGGGTCTATAGGTTTACTGGATGCTCTTAGCTTGAAAATGAGCACCTACATGGCTAAATCTGACTTCAGAGCCCACTTTTATTACAAAACCAATTTTCCCCATTAAACTATTAAAAAATAGCCTAAGTTTTGGAAAAATTAAATTTTAATAAAAAACATTGAAAAAATAAAAAATTTAAAAATTTAAAAAACCTAGGGAGACTTAGACATGTTCATATGACTCAACCATAATGTCTAGCATGTTTATACATTGACACATAGACTCTAATAACCTCAATATGTCTAAATGCCAAGCCAACCACCCCAACTTTGGAGGTATTGAGTGAAAAACTCAGAAATTATCAGTCGTTTATTCAACAACCAATAATAACCAAGGGAAAAAACACCCTGGGCTGATCGAATTGACAAATAAAGTCTAAGAGACCGAGTCTTTTACAGACACTATCATGCTAGAACATTTATTACAACTCCCCCAAGGGGGTATGAACATGTGAAATAGTACAACAAAGTTTCCCAAAAACAAGACTGAAGGTCTTCTGAAGTCTGAACAAGTTATCCTTGCCCGGTTCACTAGGCTCACTTGATAAAAAACCACTAAGTACAACTTAGGTGGTAACAGGGAGGTAATTCGAACGTCGACAATTGGTATGATAGACTTCCTCCTCCTAGGGGGATATCTTGCCTCTTACAAATGGTTGAGGCATTCTGCAATGAGTGTAATCCCCAAGTTGACGAACAAGTCTAGGAAATCATAACTTCCCTTCTCGAGAAGGAAGAACATGTGGATAATGTTGAGCAGGTACCTGAAAGGCATGAAGTGATCCTTAACGAAGAAGTTCTTGATGAAGATCAAGCTTCAGAAGGCTTGCTTGAAGAAACTATTGTTTAAGACCTTGTCAATGACACCATAGGCCTTATGTTCGAAGATGAAGTTACTCCCGAGGATGAAGATGAGGTCGCTCCTAGAAAAGAAGACCAAGAAGTCTGCATTGAAGAAGCTAAAGAATATAAAGAAGTGGCGAGCTCTCCTTATCCTCATGTTACGATTTCTTATGATATCTTAGGCACCTTGGAAAAGAATGATAGGATTCTTGAAGACAATTGTTGATTAAGTTGTCATTGATGCGAACATAGGACTTGCATTGGCCCCTCAGGTTGTCGTTGATGCCATCAAGGTCCCCTACAGTGGACAAGCTTAATGAACAAGTATGGGTTGATCATGGACACTTACACAGGTTTGGCATGAGTTTGATCACCCTTTACCCACATACAATGCCCAACTAGATGATAGGATTGATGGTTGATTGATTGGACATGCCCTTGCTATGGTAGCCTAGGCTTTGGAGCCCATTCACTGATGGTGTGCGCCTTGTAGCACATAGTGGTACAAATGACCCATTTTGCGGTCATTTGTTGAATATGTATGACTGGATGGGGTCATGAAGCCCACATACTTGGTATGTGCTACTTGATGTTTGTGGAGTCCACTGCTTGCACTTGATAAAGACCTTGATTCCCATGTAGCCCTTGTTGGGGTCATGGAACCCTTGGAGATGGTCATTATGCATGAGAAGGTTTGGCACCCACATACATGGTGGTATGATGGCTCTTGGACATGATATGATCATGATAGAGCTTGAATGTACCTTTGTACTTGATAATGGAGTCTTATGTGATGGGCTTGAAGTCCATGGAAAACATCTTGTTTAAATATTACATGATATCTTTGAAAGAGTCCTTGAGACCCTTGCATGTGGTGCCTTGGGTCTTGAACTCACATAGTTGGTAGCTTGTTGATGGTGATGTATGGTCCTCTTTGTGGTTATATGGCTATTGGGATGTTGATGTAGGTGGAGCCCATGGACATGCCTTGACATGTTGAAGAAGACTTTAAAACTCTTGTAGTTGGTGGTAGGGTCTTTGACGTCCCGTACAAATTGAAGAATTTAAGGGTAATAGACCAAGAAATTACAAATAATCCCATCATTGGGAGATAGTCCTTGTCAATCCCTTTTCGGTGATATGTGGAGCATCTCCTAACTCCTTACGGTTGAAGAGATGAATTTTTGAAGTTGGTGTACCCCACCTTTTAGGGTCGGCCGACCAAACAAAAGAGAATATAATTATTTATTGCATGTCGGTCCAGTAATTCATTTTTGGGAAAAATATGTATAAATAACAACCCAACGCCCCCATTTTGAAGTGTGAGATTTTATTTTCACTGGCTAAGGCAGAAAATTTGTTGAACAGAAGTGTTTTAGCAGCAACAACAGAGAACAGTGACAAAGTAGCAGCAGACAAGTGAATAAAGGCATCAACAAACTCGACTTTTTAGGTCTGTTTTTCTGGTGGCAGCAGTGACAAAGTAGCAGTAGACAAGTGAATAAAGGAAGCACCAAACTTGACTTTTTGGTGACAAAGATGATTGTTTGGGCATGAAATAGTTGATAGTAGTTTGGACATTGATCTATGTATTGTGAAGACTTCTTGTTGATTGGTCGAGCAGTTGTGAATAGATCTTTGATGACTTGTATGACAGTGACAAAGATCATGATAGCCTTGGCATGACAGTGATAGCAAATTGAGGGCTTCAGATGACATGAGCAGTGTCTTGACATAAGCAAACTTTTGATGACAAAACAAACCTCTAATGAATTGGCTTTATAGTTGGCATATTTTTTATAACAGGCAGGTGACTTGGCATGATCAGTGAACAACAGAGCAGATGATGAAGAGTAGCGGTTGGTTGAGTTGGGATAGTGGACAGAGTGGTTTTAGATTCACATCAAATTTGCAAGTAGTGTCTTGTACACTTGAGGATTGGACTCCTCAACCTTTCTCAGTTGGAGCTGAGAAGACTAGGCTGGGACCTGGATTGAAAGTTGGTGCTCTTCTTATCAGTTGGTGCTGATGTAATCGTGAAGGTTGAAGTCTTCCATGTACAATACATAAAACAAGTTTACCAAACAAATGTTGTGTTCTCTTGTGTTGTGTTACTTGTTACGATTCATTGGTCTAGTTGATGATATGCCTATGATTCATTGTTGGTTAGTATGAAATGATAATGAACTTAGTAGTATAATACATTGATGAACTTTGCTAAATTGATAGAAGTTGAAAAGTGTTTTAATTGCCATCACATTGATTCACCCCCCTCTCAGTGTGACCATTGTGCTCAACTCCCTCTTAATCCAAGACTCTCTGCAGAGTTCCTTGAATTCATCTGATGTGAATTCTTCGCCATTATCTGATTGTAGAATCTTGATCTTCCTATTAGTCTAGTTCTCGACCAAGGCTTTATATTCTTTGAACTTACTGAAAACTTCACTTTTCCCTTTCAAGAAATATATCCAAGTATTATGTGAGAAATCATCTATAAAGGAAACATAGTACACATACCCGCTTAATGAGCTAGAAGACATGGGTCCACATACATTCGAGTGTACTATCTTTAGTATTCCTTTGACCTTGCTCTCACTGCTGGCAGATGTCTTCTTCGCATTCTTTCCTTGTGCACGTCCTTTGCAAATGCCTTCATGCTTTGCCTGGATCTTTGACAATCCTGAGACTGCTTTGCTTGCCATTGATAATGCTCTATAGTGCACATGTGCAAGCCTTCTGTGCCATAGTTCGCTTGGTTCAATTGACTCATGAACCAGTGCTTGTTCAGGTCTCTCCTTTAGCTTGTACAAGCCTTCGTCTTCTTCTCCAATCACTGTTGCATCCTTTATTGTCTTTCCTCTGGGTCGCATCAGAACTTGGCCATCGACAAAAACAACCCTAATTCCCTTTGCATCTAGTGCAGAGATGGAAAGAAGTTTCCTCTTCAATCCTGGAACATATAGCTCATCCTTCATCTTTAAGGATTTCCCGGAGTCAACCTTGTATGAAGCTTCTCCGCTCCCTTTTATGGGGTATTGATAATCATCCCCAAGTTTCACCTTGTGTGGTGACTCATGTTCAGACATATTGACGAATGATCCCAATCACTGCTCTTCATGTGAGAGAGTGCCCGCAAGTGCTGCAGTTAGCACATACTCTTCATCCAAATCATCCTTCTCTCGTCTGAATCTTTTGTTTGTTGGTTCATCATCTTCAACAATATGAGCATGGTGTCTCTTTTTCCTGATGGGACAATCTCTTGCAAAATGTCTCTTTTCATCACAAGTGTAGCATTGAACATTTGAAGTATCTCTTTTGGTCTTCTTTTGTTTCTTGTCCTTCCTGTAGTGATGAAAGTTCTCCTTCTTCTACTTCTTCTTGAAGTTCTTCCAGGTGTGAATTGTGAGAGCTTGATCTTCAGTTGCAACCATCTTTTCTTCTCTTCTCACGAGTCGAGCTTCTTCTTGTGCACATTCTCCTTGGAGTCTGCTGAAAGAGATCATCCTCCTTCTTGCACAAATCCCTTGAATGAATGAGTCCCATGATCTAAGGAGACCATTCAAGCTAGTCATTACAATTTCTCCTCCTTCGACATTCTCTTCAACTGCTTCAAGTTATTTGATTTGAGCAACCCTTGTGAAGTAAGACTGTATAGTCTCGGAGTTCTGTGTCTTCACATTCTTCAACTGGTTCCTCAGAGTCATCTTTCGGTTGATGTTCTTTCCTTCGAACATCTTTGTCAAAGCATCATATACTTCCTTTGATGTCTTGAATGAAGACACATGGGGGATGAGGTGATCCTTAATAGAATTTGCAATGATTCTCTTGGCCTTAGCCATGCTTCTCTTATGAGCAGTCTTATCCTCATCTCCCTCTGGTTCTGGAACTTCTCCAGTGATAAACTTATCAAAGTCATTTTCTTCAAGGATCAGAGAGATTCTGTACTTACATGCTCGGAAGTTATCATCCCCTCCAAGCTTGTCCTCAATCTGAGTATGGTGAGTCATCTTTTCAAATGAGAACTTCAAATGGAAATATCAAAGATTTAGGTCTTACCGATTTGAGGTGTCCGACCTAGCTCTGGAGCTGGATGACCTAGGGTTTGTTAGAGAAACCCTAATTTTCCAAACTTGGAGTTTGGAAATTCTGTTTGGATAGAAAGATGCGCCTCCTTGAGGCGAGTTGCTCAACAAGGTCACTTTTTGAAAACTGAGGTGGGAAGCCTCTGAAACTTGATGCCCTAGTTCCTCCCGACAACAGTAACAGTGTCAAAAATGAAACTTCTTCAATTTTGAATCTGCTTCCACCAAAAGATGCGCCCCACTGAGGCGAGTTAGCCTAGCCCTCTTTTCTTGATGATCTGTGGAGAGAACACCTTGAACTAGGAATCCCTAGTTTCTGCAGCTGCACAGTGCCTTACAGAGGCTTTGATACCATGTTAGTTTTTCTTTAGAACTAATTAGTTTATCTAGGATCTTTATCTGAAAGAATAACAAGTACAACAAGATGCATAAGATATAAAAGATACATGAGACACAAATTTTCACCAGGGAAACCAATGAGAAAACCCTACAAACTTCCTTAGAATAGTAAGATGATCAAAAGCAGTAATAAGAAGTATACAACAACTATCTATCTCTCCTCCCTTTGTCTCTCCTTCTATCTCATTCGAACTTGAGAGTGTGAGGTGTGTATAAATGAGGTAGGGCGCCTACCTATTTATACTAATCAAGTCACTGACCAAACATATGACCGAGGCCGACTTCTCCCAAAGAGACTCCAAATACACATTACATGATGTTACACTGGGGACTATTGCCCCGACTTACAACAGGGGTTGTACCTCAAGGTCTAGACACAATTAAGACATCCTAAAGGGGGTAAACACATCCCCAATGGGGGTACGACAACATACAATGATAATATACATTAGAATTATTTTCCGAAGTTACAAATACATCAACACTTTCCAGAGTAAAGTTTGAATACTTTCGAGGAAGACTTGGAGTAGAGGAGAACGTATCCCCTCCTAAAGAGGAGGAGATAACTGATAGACATTTATCATGCTTTTGCCTAGGTACCTCTACTCGTCCAGGTTCTCAGCCAAGTATGGGAGAAATCCCATCGGCAGATGAGACAGATAGGTAGTAGATGGTCCGGTTCACACAGGTGGCTCTACTCGTCCAGGTGCTCAGCCAGGTATGGGAGAAATCCCATCCGCAGATGAGTCAGACAGGCAGTAGATGGTTGTGTGATTGCACAACTACCTCTACTCGTTTAGGTTCTCATCCAGGTATCGGAGTACCCCATCGACAAATGAGACGAACATGTAGTAAACAATGTTATCGAAACCGGACTGGAATTGGCAAAACCGGCCGGTCTGGTCAGCAAAAAATTTCAAAAAACCGGATTTTTGTCCAGATCGGGTATGGAACCAGCGAAAACCGGCCAAAACCGGCCGAACCGGTCAAAAACCGGCCGGAACCGGCCAAAACCGGCCGAACCGGCCGGTCTGGACTGGGGACTCAGGAAACTCAATTTAAAAAAAAAAAACCAGAAAATAAAACTTTGCTGATGTATTTTGGAGCCTCTTTGTTAATGTACTTTGGTTCAGAACCTCAGACATGTATTGCACTAGGTGCTATTTTGGATATTTGCACCCATATTTGCTATATATATGAGAAACTTTGCATATTTTTGTATTAAGGGTCTGGATTCATATGTATGCACATGAATTTATATATGTTTTTTACAAAATATGAATATTTTATGTATTTTTTAGTCAGCCGGTTTTTTACCCGGTTTTTTGCCAGTTCCGGTCCGGTTCACATTTTGGGCTTCGCCGGTTCGATGACCGGTCCGGTTCCGATAACATTGGTAGTAAATGGTCGTGCACATTTGCTTGTCTAGGTTCTCAAGCCAGGTATGGGAGGATCCCATCGACAGATGAGATGGCCAGGTAGTATATGGAACTACAAATGATAAAATATCTTACAATGACATGTTGATGACCTTCAGTATGTATAGAGATGATCGAGACAGATGAAATGTACAAAAGAGACCCAGATGTTCATGATACTGATGATGACCAAATCTAAAGAATATCTTCCTCGTTGAGAGGGAGTGTTGGAATTTGTGCAACTTCAAAAGCTATTCTTATTGTACTTGTATTGTACCTCCTTGTACCTCATACGTGAGTCTATACTGTTGTAATTATTCATTGTAAACCTTGGGGTGAAAAGCAAGCAAAAGAAAGAAAGAAAAATAAAATTATAAAATATTTTTTATTGCTCTCCCAAGAGAAGATGGCCCCAATGATTTTCCTAGTGAAAAATCAGTATAAATAGGAGGCGCCCCTCATTATTTCACACATTCACAGCTACTCAACTCACTAGAAAAGGTGTGCTCTAGCAGTCTAGGAGAGTGTTTTCTGGGGTTATATCTGCGAGAGACATTTTCTCTCTCTTCTTCTCTTTGTTCTCAGAAGATCATTATCTCTATGCGAAGGTTTGCTGGGTTTTTCTCGATTGGGTTTCTCAGGATAAAAACATTGGTGTTATTGTTTTGTGCTTTGTTCTTTTTCTAGTGATCCTATTGATTAATTTCAATTAAGATATACTGCTATAATCTTATGAAAATCTGACAAGCTAGTCATCTCAAGCATTCTTCTGGGTCTTCGTGATCCACATGTACCAACTCAAAGTACATCATCATAAATAAGGAAGATTATTCATTATTTATCTGGTTCTCCTTATTGACACCAAGGTCATGTGTTAGGTACTTCAACAAGGGGTTATCACAACAAATCACGATTGGCTCTAGAATCTGGCCAAAGAATCCAGCAAGAAGTTTACGAAGCCAAACTGCTTCTCAGGCTGCTGTGCTTGCAGCCATATACTCGGCCTCTATAGTATTGAGAGCTACCGAGTTCTGCCTCCTACTGCACCAGGAAATTACTGCAAAACCCAAACTGAAACAACATCTTGAAGTACTCTTCCTATCTGCAGTGCATCCGACCCAATCTGAGTCTGTAAACCCTTTCAATTTCAAGTCACATTCTGAATCGTATTGTAGACCATATGCCACAGTGCCACGTAAGTATATGAGCACATGTTTTGCAGTATTCTAGTGAATCTGCCTCGGTTCGCACATGAATTGACTAAGGGTATTCATAGCAAAACAAATATCTGGTCTGGTGTTCATCAGATACATGAAGGACCCAATCAACTAGCGATACATAGTGGGATCGTTCAAATTTGAATCTGAAGCAAAATCTCTTAGCTTCTTCAAATTTGCATCCATCGGAGTAGCTATGGACTTGCAGTCCAACATTCTGAATCTCTTTAGTATATCTATGGTGTATTTTCCTTGATCTAGGAAGATCATCTTCTGCCTCTGCCATACTTCTAATCCAAAGAAGTAATGCATCAATACAAGATCCTTCATTTCAAACTTAGAGGCGAGTTTCTTCTTACACCATATGATAAGTTTCTCATTTCCATTGAGAAACAGGTCATCAACATATAGTACCGAAATCAATAGCTCATCATTCACAACCTTGTAGTAAAGTTTGGGGTCTGCATCACTTTTGGTGAATCCTAGACCCACCAGGAATCCGTCTATTCGTCCATACCAAGCACGGGGTGCTTGCTTGAGTCCATATAGATCCTTTTTTCAGCTTGCATACATGAGACTCCTTCCCATGGACAACAAACCCTTCTGGCTGTTCAATATATACTTCTTCCTCAATAATACCATTGAGAAAAGCTGTCTTGACATCCATTTGATGCAACTTCCATCCCATAGCTGAAGTAATAACGATGATCGATCTGATGGAAGTATATCGAGCCACATGAGCAAATGTCTCATCATAATCGACTCCCTCTTTCTGAGAGAATCCTCTGGTAACAAATCTAGCCTTGCATTTTTCAATGCTTCCATCCGCTTCATGTTTGATCTTGTATAACCATCTGGAAGTCACTACTGACTTCTCCTAAGGTCTAGGTACAATCTCCCACACATCATTCTTCATGATGGATTGGTATTCTTCCACCATGGCATCCTCCCATACTTGGTGTTTGGATGCTTCTTCGTAAGTGGTGGGTTCTGAGTCAATGATGTGACTCATTAATGCCACATAACTAGAGAACCTCCGAGGTCTTTTACTTTCTCGGAAAGTACCATGTGGGGCTTCATGCCCCTTCTAGGTCTTTTCCGTCTTACTGTCATATCTTCAGGAATATCAACTGTCGCGACTGGATCAATGGGTTCGTCTTTCTCTGCTAACTCATTCTGAACTGGAGGTGGAGATGATCTCGTCTCCATTTCCTCATCATCGATCTCCATGTCTGATCCTCTCCCTTTCCTGACAGCCATTTCTTCTTTAAAGGTCACATCTTTACTAACTTCAATCTGTCTGGATCTTGGGATATAAATTCTGTAGGCCTTTGAAGATTCACTGTATCCCACGAAAGTTTCCTTCTTGCCTGAAGGTTCTAACTTTGTCCTTTTCTCCTTGGGCACATGTATGTAGATTGGACAACCAAAGATTCAGAGGTGACTCACTTCAGGTTTTACTCCTATGAAAGCTTCTTCCAGAGTCATGTTCTTCACTATCTTATGTGGGCATCTGTTCTGTACATATATAGTTGTTTTGGATGCTTATGCCCGTAAGAACATAGTAGACTTTGTTAAACTAGCAGCAACAAGGAAGGTCTTCCTGCATGCAGAAGACTTAAATTAGGAAACCAGTTGTATTTAATTTAATTTTCCTAAGTTTACTTTGGAAAATAAATTAAAGTGATCTAAATTAACTTTAGTGAAAAACTAGATAAAGTGAAAGTGAAATTCGGGTTTTCTCTTTACCTAAAGTTATAAAAGAGAGATCAATTGGTGGAGAGGACACACACTTGTATTTCGACAGAGACATGATACAAACAGGGAGAGAAAGTCAGACAGAGGATTTAGTTGGGAAGACGAAGGAGCGAGCAGCAGGATCACCGAGATTCGTACAGCTGGGCTGTACACTCACGCAAGAGGGTGCTGAGGTTTAACTGGGGTTTTGCCCAGTGATTATGCTGTGTAACTGCATTCACCAGGTTTAAGTGAATTTGCAGTATTGTAAACGCTCCATATTTTCTCATAATAAAATCCATAATAAAATCTATATCTGACTGCTACATCGATTTTCCCATCTTGGGTTTTTTCGGGGGTTTCCATACCCAAAATAATAGTGTCAACATTGTGATTAATTTCTCAGTTTTATATTCTGCTGCATACTGTAAAAGATATTCATGTGTGGTTATCAGTAGAGATTTGCATGCACTGTTTAGCCCTAGTTTGAATATTAAAGGAAAATTTACAAACTCTGGTCATGTATCATGGCTTTGGCCGCCTCCACAATTGTTTTGTTTGTTCTTTCAACAACCCTGTTTTGCTGGGGTTTGTAGGGAACTGTGAGCTCCCTCTTAATTCCTGCTTCCTTGCAGAATTCATTGAATTTTGTAGAGGTGTACTCTCCACCATTATCTGATGTTAGGATCTTGATCCTCTTCCTTGACAAATTTTCGACTTGTGCTTTGAATTCTTTGAACTTGCTAATTACTTCTTCGGATTTCTTGGTCTTGAGAAAGTTTATCCAAGTCTTCTGTGAATAGTCATCGATGAATGTTACATAGTAATGATATGAAGCAACTGTCATTGGGCTGCACAAGTCAGAGTGCACTAGATCCAAGATTTCTTTGGATCTGTTCTCACTATCTGGGAAGGATTTCTTGGCATTCTTGCCAAGTGCGCATCCTCTATATGTTCCATTATGATTTACCTGTAGCATTGGTATGGCTGTAACTATATTCTTCACTGCTGGGAGAGCTCTGTAATTTAAATGAGCTAGTCTTCTGTGCCATAGCTCACCCCTACTTGTAGAGTCATGGACTAGGGCTTGGACTGGTAGAGTGTACAGTCGATACAAGCTCTCCTCTCTCATACCAATTACTTTGGCTGTATCCATGCTTGAGTTCTTCTGCCAAGCAAGTACTTTTCAATTTGAAAATGCTACTTTATATCCTTTGTCTTCTAAGGCTGAGATGGAAACAAGATTTCTTTTCATACAAAGTACATAGAGCACATCACTTAAGTGTAGAATATCATTAGACTCTAGCTGAAGGGGGGTAGCCACAAATCCCTTCACAGTGTAGTTAGCATCATCTCTAAGTACAACATGGAGATGAGAATCTTTTTCAACTACTTCTGAGAGATTTTCTTTATATCCTGTCATGTGTCTAGATGCACCACTATCTATGAGCCAAGTATCACTAGTGGTGGGAATAGTACCTGATAGAGCTGATATGAAGAAGAATTATGTACGATCTTCATTCTTCTATTTCTTGTGATGATGTTATTCTTCTACATCAGCAGTTGCAGCTTCATGCTTCCTTTTGTGAGAACTTCGACAACTACTAGCATAATGACCATATTTCTTGCACTTGTAGCATTGGATCTGAGATAGATCCTTCTTTTGTTTCTTTTGATCTGGGGGAGGACCTGATCTCTTATCTTGGTGCTTGTGATTGTAGGACTTCCTTCCCCTTCGCTTGCCTTTCTTGGCATGAGATACGAACGCTTGATTTTCCTTGGGTTAAGCGCCATGAAGTCTTTGGCGTGCTACTATTCTCGTCTCTTTCTGAGTGCATTCTTCCCATAGCTTATCAAATTTGCAGCTTGGTTCGATTACTTATAGTTTGAATGAAAGACTCCCAGGATGGCGGGAGACCATTTAAGGTGGTGATAACGAGATCCTTTTCTTCAAGGTTGTATCCATTGTACTTTAGCTTGTCTCGGAGCTCGGTGATCCTCATGAAATATGAGGCAATATTTTCAGACATCGTCATCTTCATATTCGATAGTTTATTCCTCAATGTGAGAGTCACATTGATGCTACTGTGTTCAAATAGCTTCTTTAACTTTCTGAACATCTTCGTTGTTGTCTTTTCTAATATTTGAGGTACCAAGTGGTCTCTAATTGAGTCTACTAAAATCCTTCTTGCTTTGGCATCATTCTTCCTCCAGCAAGGTTTGTCTTCTTTGGCTTCTGGTTCTGGGATCTTTGCATTTACAAACTGTAATAGGTCATTTTCTTCTAGTAGAAGAAGAACCCTAGACTTCCAAGGGATGAAGTAGGAAACCCCTTCCATACGATCTTCAACCTTCATACTGATCATCTTGACTGCAGATCTGGATTTGAAATCCTAGCAGAGACTAGGTCAAAACCGAAGGTTGGAGTTTTGGAAAATTGACTCCACAAGTGATTGCGCCCTAGAGAGGCGAGTTAAGAAAATGTAGAGTCGAGCCAAAATTGTGGAGGAAGTAGGTAAAAAATTGAAACCCTAATCTCTGCTGCGGCTGCAAAATTTGGTCAAAAAATTGAAAGTTCTCAGAATTGAGTTCTTCCTAGACCAAAAGATGCGCCCTCCTTAGAGTGAAATTCCCAAGGCTCTTTTCTTGCCAAAAAGTTGAGTAAAGGCTTTGAAAAATGAAGCCCTAGTTCCGGCAGGGTTCCGACAATGTTCTGGCATTGGCTTCTTCTAGCATTGCTCTGATACCATGTTATATTTTCACAAGATTATAGCAGTATATCTTAATTGCAATTAATCAATAGGATCACTAGAAAAAGAACAAACCACAAAACAATAACACCAGTGTTTTTATCTTGGGAAACCCAATCGGGAAAAAACCTAGCAAGCCTTCGTATAAAGATAATGATCTTCTGAGAACAAAGAGAAGAAGAGAGAGAGAAAATGTCTCTTGCAGATATAACCCCAGAAAACACTCTCCTAGACTGTTGGAGCCAGGGTTGCGGGGAATCGTCCCCCCCCCTTCGAACCCGCTCCAGAATCGCGATTCCAAGGGAATCGCCTAGGAATCGACTAGGAATCGCGATTCCTAAAACGATTCCGTCCCAGAATCTTTTTAGGAATCGCGATTCCTCTGTCTAAAAAACGCTCCCTGCCCAAAAGAGGAATCGCCAGGAATCACTTAGGAATCGAGCTTCCGAATCGCCAAAAAATCGCTTCCTAAATCGATTCCTGTTTAAAAAAAACGCTTCCTGAAATGCTTCCTTCGATTCCCAAAAACGCTTCCGTCGATTCCGCCGATTTGGAGACTAGTAAAATCCGCGTGGTTGCTTGGGGGACCCACGGTTGGGCCTTAGGGTTTGTATAGAGGGTTTAGGAGATGTGTGTGAGGGATAAAGCCCATTTTCATTCCATTCCATTTTCATTTTCATTTTCTATTGATTGAGAGGAGAGGACAGGAGAGGAGAAGAGAAGAGAGGAGAGGACAGGAGAAGAGAGGAGAAGAGAAGAGAGGAGAGGAGAGGAGAGGAGGCTTGAAGATTCAAGAAGGCAAAGGAGGCTCCCATCAAGCTTGAAGAAGACAAAGAGGTAGGCTCTAAATTTTAAAACCCTCTCTTATTGATTTGCTTTGTGTTTGGATTTTTGAAACTTTGAAATTGTAGAATCTAGATGCTTGGTATTAGATGATTGTAGATGTTCTTCAACTTCTACTTCCTCTCCTACTCTTTCCCATGTGGCCTCCCTCATTCTATTGCAGGTAACAGGTTATAAAATCTATTCCAACTTCCAACTCTCAACAAACATGGTGATAGGTTTTGGTTTGTGGTTTATTTTGTTGGTTCCATTTGTTGTTTTGATGGTGGTGGTTGGAAACCGGAGGAGGAATGATGGGGAGGATGAAGAAGTTGGTAGTCGTAGATACCATGGTGAAGAGGAGGAGGAGGAGGGGGAGGGGGAGGAAGAAGAGGAGGAGGAGGAGGAGGAGGAGGAAGACGACCGGAACCCAAAGAAAGCCAAAGAGGAGCTAACACCCTTGTGGAAATATGTCACAAAGACACAAGGAGGCAAAGGGGGTGGAACCTGCAAATTCACTTGCCACCATTGTAATATTACTTACACAGGTTCATATACCCGTGTGAGGAGACATCTATGTGGGAGCATGCCATCTGATGAAAAAAAATCAGGAGGAGTTTGTATTTGCAAGAAGGTTCTCCCAACACAAAGAGCCATCTATAGGAAGGAGGAAAATGAAGCAATATACAAATCAAAAGGGTTAAAAGCTGACAATGTGAATGACCTCTCAAGCCCATCCACCAGAGGTAGTGGATTCTCGCCCGTGGGATCGCGGAAGACATTATCAGATTTCCTTGACCAAGGTTGTAGGGATGATGTGGATTCAAAGGTGTACCGGTTTCTCTTTGCATGTGGCATACCATTCAATGTTCTTCGCTCACCCTATTGGCATGAAATGGTAGCTGCCATCCGCGGTGCCCCAGCAGGATACATGAGCCCCGGGTATGACAAAGCTCGAACTGTGGGGCTTGACAAAGAAAAAGCCAAGATCCAAGATGCTTTGGGGCAATTCACAAATGAATGGAATGATACTGGGGTATCAATTGTATCAGATGGTTGGACAAATGTAAAAGGCAAGCCATTGATAAATATTCTTGGTGTGTCTGCTAGTGGTGCAGTCTTCCTTTCAGCCCATGACTACTCAGAGAAATTCAAGACCGGCTTAAACATTGCAGAACTCCTACTCAAAACCATTGAAAGTATTGGTCCATACAATGTCATTCAAGTCATAACCGATAACGCTGCTAATTGCAAATTAG